>RJWK010003796.1:14093-62524 GCA_004363435.1 Platanista minor | reverse complement strand
CAAAAAAAAAAAAAAAAAAAAACAGACACTTGGATCAGTATATTTGCCCACCTTATCTTATTTCTCTGTCTTCCACTCCAGGAAATAGACTCATTGCTTTGTTCCCCCAACACTTGAATATACTTCAAAATTCATCAAGCTGTACTTAATGGTATACATGCTTTAGAAATTGAAAAAGAAGATAAAATAAAGAGACTTATAAAAAAGTGACTGTGAAGTACATTCAAGTGTTGGACTATGTATAATGAAACAAACAAGCAAAACCAAAAATTTCCCCTAAACCTTGCCTTTGTGTGGGGCTTTACCGCCGCATGCTTTCTATATATCACAGGGCCAGAATGTATTTTTCCAATAATACCTGAGTCATCATTAGTCCAGAAGGTTCTTGGGTCAGGCTTGGACAGGATGTTGGCATGATTACATGGCTCTTTCACCTTGAAAACAAAAGGAGAAAAGAAATGATGTGAAAAAATGGCTTCACTGTTTCAGTTGTTTCAGGCCTACAGTTCTACAGAAAAGATTCCATGGCTGAAACTAGAACATAAAGTGCATCTGTGACCTGGTTAGGGTGATCAACCATGCCTGCTTTGTCCAGGACTATGCTGGTTGTGTCGCTGAAAGCCCCATATCCTGGGAAACCCTTCAGTCCTGGGCAAACTGGGATGGATGGTGACCCTACGCCTGATGTGGTTTCACTGCCAGGGCTCATGGGGGTTGGAGTTCAGCCTCCTACGTTGCTCCCTCATTCTGTGCCTTTTGCATAACACAAACTGCACAGGTGGATGAAGAGAACCTGCATGATTAGCAAGCATTTTCATATAAGAATATCCATCACATAAAAAGCATTTTGGGGAATTCCCTGGTGGTCCAGTGGTTAGGAATCCGCTCTTCCACTGCAGGGGGCATGGGTTCCATCTCTGGTCAGGGAACTAAGATCCCACATGCTGTGTGGCGTGGGCAAAAAAATAAAAATAATAAAATAAAAAGCATTTTGGACTTTTACGTAGCCGAGATGGTACTTTTAGTATATATGCTTGGGAAAACACATAATAAGAAAGAGCTACTTTTAATTCAGTTGCACTTTAATATGAATTCTTCTTTTATAATTATAACAGAATCTTTCTTTTTAAATAACAGCACATGCATATATGCAATATGTATTACTTATTCAACCTAAAAACTCTGCCTGGTGCACATCACAGCCAACTAATAGAATCTTTCAATAAATACCAGGGAAAGGTAATGATCCTTTTTTTTTTGCAATTTTCGATAATTGTGATGTGTGACTTTCAAACATATATTCAGTTGGGGAAATATAAATCTTAGTGTTCAAATGGATGTTCCATTTATATATATTTTGTAGTGTGATAATTTGATTACTGTGAAAATTCTCTAGTATTTTACTATTTAATTGATAAATTCCTTCCATTGCAGCAATAGTCAAAGTAATCAAAATACTCAAAGTATTCCTTCCATTGCCGCAAGAATGTCACTAAGTACATTGTTTGGTTCTGTTGACATTTTCTTTCCATAGCAAATCTCTACTAATGAAGGAAGCAGTGTGTCCATTTACAATCTGGCACAAGCTCTTTCTCTTGTCCTGGACTAATACCAAGGAACGTGTAGAAATCAAGATCTCAGAGGGTTCTTTGCACCCCTATGTTCATTGCAGCATGATTCACAATAGCCAAGAGATAGAAACAACCTAAATGCTTATGGACAGATGAATGGATAAAGAAAATGTAGTATACACATACTACGAAATATTATTCTGACTTAGAAGGAAATCCTGTCATATGCAACCACATGAATGAAGCTTGAAGACATTATGCTAAGTGAAATAAGCCAGACACAGAAGAACAAATACTGCATGATACTCTTATAAAGAGGCGTCTAAATTAGTGAAACATGTAAAAGCAGAATGTAGAGTGGTGGTTGGCAGGGGGAAGGGGAAATGGGGAGTTGCCATACATTGAGTATAAAGTTGCAGTTATGTAAGAAGATTAAGTTCTAGAGATCTGCCTAGCAATATGTGCCTATAGTTAACATTACTGTATTGCACACAAACATTTGTTAAGAGGGTAGATTTCATATTGTGTTCTTACCTTCCCTCCCCCAACAAGAACATCTAGGAATAGATCATCATCCTGTGTCTGTTAGTATATCAGATACACACATAAAATATTTCATACATAAATACGTAAGCGGTCTACATTTTATTAATGGATTTCCTGGCAATGTAGTTTGTTTTAATTGATAGGACCCATCATTTTAGGAGGCAAACTGTGATTAAAAAAATATCATTAAAATATAAATCTCCAGGAGAAAAAAAAATAACAAAAAAACAGAAGGTGTAGACCAGCCCCATTCTGTGGATACCATTTCTTTTTTTAACATCTTTATTGGAGTATAATTGCTTTACAGTGGTGTGTTAGTTTCTGCTTTATAACAAAGTGAATCAGTTATACATATACATATGTTCCCATATCTCTTCCCTCTTGCATCTCCCTCCCTCCCACCCTCCCTATCCCATCCCTCTAGGTGGTCACAAAGCACCGAGCTGATCTCCCTGTGCTATGCGGCTGCTTCCCACTAGCTATCTATTTTACATTTGGTAGTGTATATATGTCCATGCCACTCTCTCACTTTATCACAGCTTACCCTTCCCCCTCCCCATATCCTCAAGTCCATTCTCTAGTAGGTCTGTGTCTTTATTCCCTTCTTACCTGTGGATACCATTTTGAGTGGCAAAGCAAAAACATCCCTCAAATTTCACTAAGCTGCCCCAGTCTAAATTCCTTCAGAGGAATTACCTCTTCCACTAAGTATTACTCCCTTTGTTAGAAAATTCTTTGCAAGTTGAACAGAAGTTTGGATCCTTGAAACTTTCCTCACTGGTTCTAGCTCACTCCTGAGTTACATAGAAGAGATCTACTTTCTCTTTGATAAAATAATACCTAGAATATTAGGAAGTAGCTGCTATGTCTCACCTCAGTCTTCCATTCCTATGTTAGCTGGCCCTCTTTCCTTCCACTCTTCCTCATGAAATGGTTTTAATTCTCTTTATTGAGATCACTGTACCCCAGAAGACATCCTCTCTGGCCTGTGAGCTAATCACCTAGGAGCTTCCTGGTCAGGGCCAGATATAGCCCCTAAAATAAGGAATCAGTTTTGAGGAACAACTCAGGAAAAACTACAAACATTATTTCCAGATATGAGTAATTAAAATGTTTCTAAGAACCTATAAATCTAACAGAGTGAAAGTAAAAAAATCTTTGCTATTTATCCACACTTTTTAATTTGGAAAGTCCTAGTTGATTTTATAACTATGGACCCATTTGGGAAATTTGTCATGTATGAACATTCTTCCTGCATTCAGCTCTAATTACCTTGTGTTTCTGTGGCGTTTGTGTCAAATAAACATCATTCCTCCAAATCTCATTTACTTATGAATAATTCTTTATCACTATTTGTTGGAAAAATCTTCTACATTGTTGAAGTTGTTCCTGTTAAATTCAGAGTCATCAAGAATGACTTCTTGCTCATTGTGTTATTATCATGGAAGTATTATTATCATGCTGGTTTTTACATGATTCCCAAGCACCAAAGTTCCCACAGCAAGTTATCTATAGAACTCATGGCATACATTTTTAGCACAAGTTTATGCAAATTCATTCATAATTATATATACTGCATCTGTTTGTAAGCAATGCCCTAAAACTCACTCCCACAGTTTTAGGTACTTTACAGAAGTAAGAAAAGTTTATATCAGATGTTAGTCCTGCTGAGTCATCACAAGACCCTTCACAAGTGGCTTCACAAGACCCTTCACGAAATCCACAATGAGCTCTTTGGTTTTTCCCTTCTTTCCCATCTCAGGTTCCACGATGTTCAGAAGTAAGCAAGAACACTTTAGAGAAATGAAATTTTGCTTCTCAAATTGCTCTAGTAAGACTTTAGAAATGTCTCTTGGACACTATCACAGGATGTAAAACCGTCCTGCAAACATTAATTTTGAATTCAGTTCTGTGTATCTGGGAGGAAGAAAAGCCTTCCTTGATTTTTCTCTTGGATGGGTTTATTACATCCAAAATGTATTTATTAAGCATTTGTTTAAGATGCTACCCTGGTTTTTATAGGGACACAAAGGAAACTTGATCATTTGGACTTTACATTCTGATTTGGGTACAGCACATAGACATCCACAAAGCCATAATGCAGCCTGATACTAAATACCTTCAGGGACTTCCCTGGTGGTGCAGTGGTTAAGAATCCACCTGCTAATGCAGGGGACATGGGTTCGAGCCTTGGTCTGGGAAGATCCCACGTGCTGCCGAGCAACTAAGCCCGTGCTCGCCGCAACTAGAGAAAGCCCGCGTGCAGCAACAAAAACCCAAAGAATAAATAAATAAATTAATTAATTAAAATAAATTAAAAAAAAAAGTATCTCTAAACCCAATATGAAGAAAGTGGTATGGTTATTAATTTTGGTCAGGGTTTAAAGGAAGAAACAATAGTGTAGGCAAAGCTGTTAAGCAATGCTTCACGGAAGAGGGAGGATTTGACAGGTTTTCAAAATACTGGCGGGACTTCCCTGGCATTCCAGTGGTTAAGACTCTGCACTTCCACTGCAGGGGACATGGGTTCCATCCCTGGTCGGGGAACTAAGATCACTTATGCTGCACGGTGCGCGGCCAAAGGAAAAAAAAATACTGGCAACACTTGGATTGGTGAGCAGCCAGTAGACAAGTATCCAAAGTGGGCGGAACAATAGAAATAAAGGTGTGGGAGCAAAACCTAACAAGGTGTATTTAAGCAACTGTTGGTTGAACAATTTCATGGGAGCAGAAGGCTCCGGGGAGAAATGATTGGAAACCAGCTGGAAGCCAGATAGTAGATGGCTTTGAAAGTCAATGAGTGCTTCACTCTGAGGAAATACAAGAGCCCTGGCAGTTTGTGTGAGAGGCCAGAGTCAGAAAAGACCCAAACTGAAGAGATTAGGAGGCTGCCATACCATCAGAAGGTAGTGGATGAGAGCAGGATGACCACGGGGACTGTGAATATGGGAAGGAAGGGATGGAAGTGAAGTGCAGCTGGAATGATCTGGGAAGACTTGATAAATGGCTGAACATGAGGGAAGATGGAGGAATCCAAAATATTTCAGAACTTTGAAACTTGGTGTGTGGTCCCAGCCGTCCACAGTCGCTGGCAGCTAAAGGGACGATTCTGTATTGTGTTTAAGCTGGCATGGGGGGCGTTCCAAGCACATGTGGTCCCCTGTTCATGTGCTAGGTCTTCGGTCCTCCTAGGAGCACTTGCTCAGTGGTCTGAGCCCCTTTGGGTGCCTAGTGGTGAGGTTTCACTTGCATAGTCACGTGCAGGTAGGTTTCTCTGGCCTCCACCTTTGGGCTACAATCTCCCACCGCACACAGGGCAGGATGAGAATCCACCCACACTATTTCACTAGAGCAAACATCCCACAGTCTGCAGATCTAGTATCACTAACCTCCACCCTCATGAAGATGACAGTTTGGGCAAGGACAGCAGAAGTCTGATCAAGAGCTTAGTCGAGGAATCCCGTCAGAGATCACAAGTCTTTTTTATTTATTTATTTTTTCTATTATTTTTTTTGCGGTACGCGGGCCTCTCCCTGTGGTGGCCTCTCCCGTTGCGGAGCACAGGCTCCAGACGCGCAGGCTCCGCGGCCATGGCTCACGGGCCCAGCCGCTGCGCGGCACGTGGGATCTTCCCGGACCGGGGCACGAACCCGCGCCCCCTGCATCGGCAGGCAGACTCTCAACCACGGCGCCACCAGGGAAGCCCGATCACAAGTCTTATCATGCAGGTTTCCACAAGCTAGTGACTCATCCTCATTCAGTGGCTTAAGGATAATTACATCCATATAACATGGAGCATAGGGACTATTCTTGGCCCCTGAAGATACTGTGATGTTAAGCAACTAGACAACTGTTCTTCCTTTTGTGGCTTTAATTCACTTGTGTCCTTACTGGGATTTTATATTTTTCAGTTTAGCCCTTGTGACTGTGAATTGCTAGAGGCAATTTACCACCCCACCTATTTTGCTTATTTATGTCTCCTGCCTGGCCCAGCAAGTGTTTCAGTCTCATAAAGTCTAGATATCCAGGTTAAACCTCTATTACATTAGATGTTTTCTATATTCTACACCAGTGGTAGAGTTCAGAGGATCAGCGACTTGGGATGGAAGACACTGTTTCTCTCCCTCCTGCTTACTTTATGGACGAGAAAACTGAGGACTACAGAGTAATGTAACTTAAGTTAGTGATTATAGAGTCCAAGTCTCCACAGTTACATTTCAGGATGTCAGTTGAGAGCTGATATTGGTTTCTTAAAACTTGGGTTTATCCTCAATTTTGAAAGTAATTTAATTATACATTTCATTTAGTAAATATTAGCGGATAACCTATGGTATAGTAGGTACAGTATTAGGAGCCACATGCTTAGATGGGAAGCAGATGGATGTGTCCCTGACCTCATGGAACTTATTTTCTAACGCTGGTGATTGAGATGAGCATGATGGAGACAACAAATAGGGTGACATGAGTAGGGAGTGAGGCAATATATGGTCATTTTAGATGCTTTAAAGTAGTCCACCTTCTTACATATTTTAACAAGATTGTCAGAATCAACAATACACATCTGCATTTGTAAGTTAAAACACAAAGCAAAGCAGGCACATGGAGTTGGTTTGACTGGAATCCAGGTCAAACCTTTATAAATTCTATACCAAAGCATATAATTAAATTCTTAAGTAAAAATTATTTGGGGTCATGGAGTTTGTAGATTGTGTCTGGCTCAGAAAAGGCAATCAATGCATGTTTACTGACTACGTCATTGATTTGATAGGACTCAAAAGATGTTAAAGTGGCCAAAGTGAATATATCATAGAATCATAGTATTTTGTGGGTAGAACAGATTTAACAAATGACTTAGTTCAGCTCCTTATTTAATGTATGGGAGAATGGATTCTGAAGGAGGAGGTAAAGTGACCTACAGAAGGAGATACAGAAGTTATTTGTATTGTTTATAATACATCCACCATGGTTAAGAGAAACTTCCTTGCATTTATTGTTTATTTTAGATCAAAGTTGATAGAAATAATAAGATATAGCTGTTTAGAGCATGGGCTTTGGAGTCAGACAGACCTGGAATAAAATATGGCAGCCCCACACTTGACTATGCATGTGACCCTGGGCAAGTTACATAATCTCTCTTAGGCTCAGTCTCCTTACTGGAAAAACTGGTAAAGTTACAGTTAGATTTAAGGTTAGATTTAGCTTCTTCTAGGGTTCAGTCATTGGTAGGAGTTATTATTATCCATGATAATATAGTCAAACATGTTAACAGGAGTATCATGACTTAGAATGGAGGCTGGAAGAGAGAATCGTTTGGTAGAAAAAGTTTACTGTGTTAACTGAATTATCTATGTGCAAACAATATCGGCAAAAGTAAAAAGACTTCTTTCTAGACATTGTGCTTGCTGAGCACTCAGACTGGAACTTTCTTTGCTTGGACATCTGCATAACTTTCATCTCCTTCAGATATCTGCTCACACGTCAGCTTCTCAGGGAAGTCTTTCCCAACACCCTGTTTAAAATGGAAACTTCTTGGGCTTCCCTGGTGGCGCAGTGGTTGAGAGTCCGCCTGCTGATGCAGGGGACGCGGGTTCGTGCTCGGTCCGCGAGGATCCCACATGCCGCGGAGCGGCTGGGCCCGTGAGCCATGGCCGCTGAGCCTGCGCGTCCGGAGCCTGTGATCAGCAACAGGAGACGCCACAGCAGTGAGAGGCCTGCGTACCGCAAAAAAAATAAAAATAATAATAAAAAAAGGAAACTTCTTTCCCTTTCCTGCTTTCTATTTCCCTACGGCACTTAACACCATCTCATATATAATTGTGTTCTTCATTTTTTTTAATGGTCTCTTGTAAATTTCATGAGTCCTAAAGGGGTGCTTGGCACATAGTAGTCATTCAACAAACACTTGCTGAACTATCTGAATTATTAATCTCTAAACAATTAAAAATGAAGACTATAAATCCCACTCAACTTAAGCTATTTGAGTGAAAAGGATAGTCATGGCAAAATGCAGTGGTTTAAAACATGTGTCTTTATTTCCTCTAGTGTTTTAACCCTTCTAAATTCCTGGTGTTGGGGGCCTGAAGTGATTTAGAGTGGGGTCAGCTCAGAGTAGCTGATGCTCCTGTAAATAATTTGGAGTGAAAGAAACTTCTCCCCAGCCCAGCAGTAAGGCTGGGACCTGACCTGATATTTAGCTCATGACATTATCATTCAAACCATTTTTTTTCTTTGCATAAAGATGTAGAAAATTGTTTTGGCTATAATCTGCTACTAAGTATATTTATTGGAAAAATTATTAATGATTGGCTTTTCATTTTTCAGGTTATTGTCTGACATACCATGTGGCTGGGAAAAGAAAATCTTCAAAACTCTTTGCATAGATTCAGACTTCATTCAATAAATCATTTGGATTTGTCCATGACTGATCCATGTCTAGTCCATGATTAGATTTTTCTCTCTTCCATCTAAGACACATTGCTTTCCAGTGGTTATCGATCATGACTACACACTACAATGAGGAACTTAAAAAATACATACCAGTGTCAGAGCCCAACGCAAGAAAAGAAGAGACTGGGGAGTCAGTATATTTTTAAGCTCCCCTGGAATCTCTAACATGCTTAAACCAACTTCTGCCACACAGAAGTAACAGGGATTAAGTGGTATTTATCTACCACGTACAGGGAAGAGACTAAATATGGCTATTTCAGGATCACTGTACCATCTAAAGGTAATATAAAGAATGATTCCCAGGCCTAAGTTAAATGATGAACAAACATCTGCTCCTAGGCTTTCTGGGCAAAAGAGATATGTTTTGAATCTCTCATTGCAAATGACAGTATATTTCTTAGTATTTTTCTCCTTGAGCTTACCTCCAAAAAGGTATTTGACAGGAGGAGAAAAAAAAGTAGAAATCTGGATCTAGATTTTGTGTGAGGTTCTAGGAGAAATATTTCCACTGCTTACCTATATAGAAGCTATGTCAGATTCAAGGCCAATACGATTATAATTTGCTCTGTGCTATAATTCTTAATGTTTAATTTTATTTTAATAAAAAAGGCTGATATTCAATTTTCCAGTAACACTTTAACCATAGAGTCTAAATTGTCCAATGCCATTGCCAACAAATGCATGGTTTATTTTTCCCTTTGTGAATGGAACTAGACATCTCCATTTAAGTACCTGCTGTTTTTCTCATGCAGTAAGCTAACTGTACAGTATTTAATGGTCTACAGGTCTAAAAATATTTCTTATATGCCTTGGCTTGCACAGAGTGCTTCTGCAAAAACAGTTAATAATCTGCCCATCCCAAGAGTCCAGAATGTTGAGTTAATTTTTTACAGAGGTTCCCAGATGTGCTGGAAGACTCATAGCAAATCCGGCCAACAGTTTTTTAGCTCTCATTTGACCTTTCTTGTATCTGATATGAAACATATGTTAAAAACAATACATGACAATTACGAAATGCATTTTTTGCATAAGCAAAACCACCATGCATACATCTTTTGCAAAGTTTTGAATGGCAGAGATTAAGGTTTTCATCGCGAAACTGTGTTAGCATTTAGCCAAGTTAATCAGACATCTTGACAGTGATTCTTTATCCAACATCTTTTTGGTATTCAGTGGGTAGGTCATTAGGCCCATGGAGAAATAAGTGGGAGAATGTCCAGGGAATGAAAAACATCTATATAACTTGTGGAGAAGTGGATAGTTTTACTAAGTACTAAATTTCAACTTTAAGGGGTGCAGGTTCTGATCCCAGCCAGATCACTTGAGCTCTTAACTTCTGGGAAGTAAGCAGAATAACAATGTGAGTCTGTGCGTGTTCCAAGAAGATCCTGCATGAGTTGTTTCCCTTTGCAGGTATTTTCCATATGCAGCTTTACTTTTGCCTTTTCTTTCTTTTTATTTTATTTTTTGGCCGCGCCGTATGGCACATGGGATCTTAATTCCCTGACCAGGGATCAAACCCCGCACCCCCTGCATTGGAAGCGTGGAGTCTTAACCAGTCGACCACCAGGGAAGTCCCTTGTCTTTTCTTTCTGTATATATTTTCTTTCCTATTTAGTTTTCTGTGGGTAAGCAAATCCTTACAAGAATTTTGTATTTTATCATTCCTTATAGAGATCCTGTAATATATATGAAATACAATTGTGGATCCAGAGTTTGGCCAAGGATCAAATAGACATCTCAGATAGTTAAAGGCAAGAGACTACTATTGAGGAAGAAATGGTGCTACCCTTAGCAGTCTTAAAAAGGAAGGAAAGGTCACTGCAATCTGGTATTGAAGTTTTCCTAGACTTAGAATATCATGCATTTCAAGTCACACTATATTTTAGCATAATAATAACTAAAAAATTTTAATGGATGTTACAATGGGCCAGGCACATTAATTATCTCATTACTCAGTTTATCCTCAGAACAACCTCTGGGTTGTCTCCTTTTGGGGAGAAAGGAAGTATGGACGAGTTAACCTTTAAAATCTTATCCAGGGAGTTGACATCAGCCAAATGACAGAGTACGCCCCTCCAAGCTCCTGTACCCTGACAGAAACATCAAAAAGCAAGCAAAAATTGTCAACTAAATGTGTTAAAACTCTGGAAAACAGTCAAAGGTTTACAGTAACCAAGTGAAGGCAGAATAAAGGGGGGAAGGGGAAATCTAAAAATTGTAGGAAAGCTTTGCAATGTTCTTAGTTGTCTGTACCCCACCCCCTCCCCAGCTTAGTGACAATCTTGAAGAGCCAGCCCTCTGCCCATCCCCCCAACCTGCATTCTTAGTTCCTGGTCCCAGAGGGTATGTCCCTGAGTGTATGTCCTTTTGAGTCTGTCTGTGAGCTACCTAAGGACTGAAGCAAGGAGATCATCTCTCACTCAGGCCAGAAAAGCAGCGGGCACTGCCGGAAAACCTTGTAAGGAGATAAATAAGCTGCAGCCTTCTAGGGCAAAAGACTACAATTAAACCCAAAGAGGAAACACATTCTGTTCCATGTGCTTCACATTAACTAACTCACTTTATGCTCACAGCATCCCTATGAGAAAGGTACTATGATCATTATCCCCATTTTACAGATGAGGAAACTGAGGTACCTTGGAAAAAGTAAATGCAGCTAGCAAGCCCAGGCTTTTAATCTCTATACCACACTGCCTCCAAATACATACATATTTGAAGTCAAATGACTTAGATTATAACTATTGTACATGAGTATATTAATAAAATCTTATTTGAAAATTTTATTTGAAATTTATTCTTTTGAATGTTAGGGCATATATCTGCCTTTTAAACCTGTTTGAAAGAGAAGAATAAATGGAATTCATTCTCAATAACATCAGTGTTCACTTTCTTCAAAGATGGTGTAAAATATATTACTATTTAAATTATTAGTTTGTTGTGGGGAAATAAAGATGATTAAATAGGATACCTTTTCACAAAGTAATGCTAAAAAATTAATTAAGGACAATTCTCCATTTCCAGGAAATAGAAGTTAAAAATAGGAAAGGGGCTTCCCTGGTGGCGCAGTGGTTGAGAGTCCACCTGCCGATGCAGGGGACACGGGTTCGTGCCCCGGTCCGGGAAGATCCCACATGCCGCGGAGCGGCTGGGCCCGTGAGCCATGGCCGCTGAGCCTGCACGTCTGGAGGCAGAAAAAGTATACTTCCTGAATAAAAACAAAGTTTTTCTATTGCTTATAACGTATAATTTAGATCTTCCTAGACTATAAACTCTGTAGAAAAAGGACTCTGTTCTGAATTATTCACCAGTCAATTTCCAGTGTCTTAGCATAGTAGCATACTAGCTAGCATCAACCTCAGTAGTCAATCAATAGATACTTGGTATATAAATGAATGGTAAACCATAGTTTTACTTTTATACATATCTTACTACTCAGTTCTGCTCAAAACAGAAGTGTGTCCTAGGCAAACAGATATAGATGATTGCTTTCGTTACTTTGTTTTCTATGTATCCCAAGGTCTCCCATGGGGAGTGCCAAATACTCTTTACAAAGAGAATGAAAATTCAGTTCTTGTACTTGCTGCGGTTGGTTGCTACAAATCACTGGGGTCACACAAGAGAGATACTGGGGGGTAGATTTATGGCAAGGCTTTGTCTCAGGTATACTGTGCTTGTTAGTTACTTCAACTTGGTCCCCAAACCTCCCTTACTCTTTCCATTGAGTATTTTAACCCAACAAGAGTAAACCTGTAGCATTCAAGTGTATAAAGGAAAATGAATCTGAACAGTCTATTACATCAACATCTGCTAACATCACTCCATCCTGTTACATTTGCTCTATAACCACAAAAGTACCAATTCCATTTATACTGGTCAAATATGCTTAGTTTTTTAAAGGAGATAGAAGAAGATCTTTTCTGAGCATTCATGGAAGTAATCCATTTCTTCACTAAATTGATTATTAAGTGGAAAGGTTATTTCTGATTATCTGTCCCCAGTCCCATACCCCAGTAATCACCACCAATAGTTTCTCATGGGTCTTCCAGAAGAGGCCCATGCACATAGACACAAATATATATATGCAGTGATTTCCTCTGTGTGTGTGTGTGTGTGTGTGCGCGCGTGTGTGTGTACGCGCATGCTTACACATACATCTTGAACTTTGCTTTCTGTAGAGAAGAGCAAGAATGTGGCCTCAGGGTCAGAAATGGGTAAATCAGGTAAAAAGAAAAGGAAAAATCTTGCTTAGAGTCTTTGCAATTTCTTTCCTGAACTCAACATTTCTTTTACCAATACCTTGTTCCCCAATTTAAGCAACTAAAACGTCTGTATGCAAAACAGTATTTAGTTCAGGGCATAAGAGTTTGATGTGATAATTAACAGGATCTGAGCTGCTGAATAAGGCTAGAGGAAAGCAGTTCAGAACACTGAACTGTTTATGTAAATCTCCTCGAGATGGTTTACACTTTAGCCTTCGATGTTATGGAAAATCTGCCTCAAGGATTTTACTTAGGTAGGTTATAACTGAAGACCATGCACTGGTTTGCACTCTTCAAAGAATTCAAGCTACTCATTGGAAACCTTAGTGGAAAATGCCTGCTCATATATTTTCAATAATATGTATTTGACTCTTCCCCATATAAAAAAACAAGGTTAGCAATGACAGTATTTGGTTAGCAATGATGGTATTTGGTTAGAATATTCATGTTTGAAAAGAAAATTATATTCATAATAATATACAGAACTAGTTTTTTATTTGGCAATATTCAGTGCTGGCAAGGGTTTAGGAAACCTGGTATTCTCATAGGTTATTCATTGTATTTTAATTTTCAAAACGTTTTCTGAAAGCTACTGTAATGTATTTTAAGACCTTTAAGATTCTCAATACTTTTAGGGGCTTGCCTGGTGGTTCAGTGGTTAAGAATCCACCTGCCAGTGTCGGGGACATGGGTTCCAGCCCTAGTCCAGGAAGATCCCACAGGCTGCAGAACAACTAAGCCCATGCACCACAACTACTGAAGCCCGCGCTCCGCAACAAGAGAAGCCACCGCAGTGAGAAGCCAGCGCACTGCAACGAAGACCCAACGCAGCCAAAAATAAATAAATAAATAAATAAATAAAAGTTTAAAAAAAAGAAGATTCTCAATACTTTTATTTATTTCATTTTAAGTAATTTATCCTAAATAAGTAATTCATAAATCTATATGCACAAAGCTGAATTAACATTGTTCATAATTACAAAACACTGGAAGCAACCTAACATTTAATGGGGAAATGATTGAGTAAAGAAAGATAGCCACTATTCACATGGTGCCTTTGAAATGTTTTTGTTGGTATAGAGAAATGTTACCCATATTATGTTAAATAAAAGAAATCACAACATAAAATTGTATTTCAATTGTGTATAGAAGGACAAACAAGTCAATACATGAAGCAATGTTTGTTGTTTTACTGTAGTGGGATTATGGATGCTTTTCTTTTGTTTCTTATTTCATTACTTTTTAGTAATATTTTATATTACCTTCATAATTTAAAAATTATGTAACATCTATGTCTATAATTCTATCTATCTATCTATCTATCATTTGTCTATCTATCTTAATGCAAACTGAATTGCTTTGTCCATGTCTAGGAAATGGAGTATAGGAATGAATGTCCTAATGATTGGAAAAAGCCCTGATATAAACTGTTACTATAAAAACAACAAATGAAATTATATTCATTTTGAGCTATAATCTCATGCTTCCTTCAGCACAGAATTATTGATGAACGTGAATGCATGTGTACCCCACCTCCAGTCTTCTCTTAGAGTTTGGTGTTCTCGAGTTTCTCTGGACTTGTGCAAAGATAAGGCCCTCTAGCACCAATCCATGACAGGTTCATTTTGTGTCATCGGGAAAAGGGAGACAGGGAGTATCAAAGTTCCCCTGTGAAGATTTTCCTTTAAGTTCTAGGGCCTCAATAATTGAGGCCCTCATTATTTCCATTGCCTACTTTCCCCATGGACCTGGTTCTCACCCAAGGTGAATGAAAATCCACATGCCAGGTCAGCACTTTATTGAACTTCCTTCCCAAAGACCCATACTGAATATGCCAGTGCCAGTCAAGGTTACCATTTCTGAAGGTCTGAAACTTCAGAGGGATTAATGAAATTAATGGACTACAATCTGCATACTTGCATCTACTGTAATCATTTTCAGCCTGATTTCCAAAAAAGGAAAACAATAAACCTGATATTTAAATACAATTCAGGCAGAAATAGCTCAAAACATTCTTAAAGGCTCTAAATTTGTTCATAATCACACTGACGCTAAACTAAATTGGCCTAGTACTAGTATTATGCAGCTAGTTTCTGATTTTTTTTGGGGGGGGGCAGAAAGTTGCTGGAAAAACATAGAACTGGAAAATTCATCCAAGACTAAATAGAAGAAAAATATTAGAAATAAAAATTAAATAGGGCTTCCCTGGTGGCGCAGTGGTTGAGAGTCCGCCTGCCGATGCAGGGGATGCGGGTTCGTGCCCCGGTCCGGGAAGATCCCACATGCCGTGGAGCGGCTGGGCTCGTGAGCCATGGCCACTGAGCCTGCGCGTCCGGAGCCTGTGCTCCACAGCGGGAGCGGCCACAACAGTGAGAGGCCCGCGTACCACAAAAACAAACAAACAAACAAACAAAAATTAAATAGAGAAACAGTAAAGCTATTTTAACTGTAGTTATAATTGCTATGGATGTTTCTTGGAGAAACTTTATATATGTTATAAGTGTTGCATTAAAACACCTACTCTATATAGACACACTTATTTAAACCAATCAGTTGCATTAAAAAAAATCTAAATCTAGATTCAAAAAATTGTTTTTTATAATAAAACATTTAAAAAGACCAATATAAAAATAAATAAATGTAGAATGAGAGTATGACGTGAAGGAGGTGTTAGATGATCTCAACTTGTTATTGCTCTGAAAGGTGAATTCCTGGAGTCCATGTTTGGAGACTTGATTGGAGAATTTGGAAATTGTTTAAAAAATAACCAGGAAAATGACAAAATGATTCAAGTGTTGGAAAATAAGACCAGGAAGAAGAGTAAACAGGACAGTTATTCATTTTCTTGAAGAGAAGTCCAGATGGTAACTGAATACGTTCTTTGAGTGTATGAAGAACATTTTATAAGGAGGTGGTGGGCTACCTGCATTATGTATAAAACAAAAGAAAACAGGCTGGGGTTGAAGTATAAAGGCTTTGTTTAAGCAGAATAAGAATATTTCTATGTCGAAATGAGATGCAGGTTGAGGTTGTGCAATCTTATCTAGAGCCATAAAAATTAATTATTGTATGGTATCTTCTTTGGGTGGCTCTTCATGAAGGTGAGGGATGTGCTCTTGTCCCTTTTAGGCCTGAGATTCAGTTCCCTGTAGAGAATCTTCTTAAAGCCAGGGAGTTAATATACACTCTGAAAGCAAATTAGCTGAACATGGTAAACAAAAGGGGAGAAAGCAACTAAGATGAAGATGAAAATGTAGCTTTTTTTTAGAAAAAAGAAAAGGGATTCCTTAAAAATAATGAAATTCATTATTAAAAGGTTTAGAGAGGTTTTGACAGGAAGGAAATAGGAAAAAATAACTATTTTAAACAAGAGCAAGATCAAGTGTTTCACCTAAATTATAAACTTAGTATTTCTAATCAACTCATTTTTCCAAACACAGCATCAGGAAACATAACTTCAAAACACTGAGAGTTTAGGTCAGCCTTGACTTGGAGGCCAGTGCTCAGTGTTAACATAGGGCTACAGGTATAAAGCGCTCTTTAGTCAGTCTTTTTTGATCATTCCATTAGTCTCTGACTTTTCTGTATGGATTGTAATATATAGTGAAAGGGTTGTAGTACTGGCAGGTTTGTCCCAAAATAGACTGTGAGTCAGTTATGAAGGAGGGATTCCAGGAACTAGAATTTAAGGGTGAAGAAGTTAAAAAAGAAAATTTACATATGACTCAGTTCCAACATGTTTTACATACTTTTGAGTACTTTCTCCCCTTATAATAGCTCCTATGCTTCATCCCCAGAGTTTGTTGTTTGTATCAATAGCCCTAGATAAGTGATTTTTAAAAAATCATTAAGAAATGACTATTTTGGGGTACCTTGCCAGCAACTCAAATATCTGAAATAGCCATTTTCTAAGTATTAAATGTTAAAGTTTTTTTTTTTTTTTTTTTTTTCTTCACGGGCTCTAGGAACACGGGCCTCAGTAGTTGTGGCACACAGGCTCAGTAGTTGTGATGCATGAGCATAGTTGCTCCGTGGCATGTGGGATCTTCCTGGACCAGGGCTTGAACCTGTGTCCCCTGCATTGGCAGGCGGATTCCCAACCACTGTGCCACCAGGGAAGTCCCATGAATATTAAAGTTTTTTGAGATAATTATAATAATTGCAGAATGGAATGGTTTGCTACATTTTGAGTTCCAAGTCACCCCTCAGAAATCAGGATATTAACTCCCAAATGCTAATGGGATTCAGGTAGATGCCACTGCTGCTATTGTGTTTCCCTAACCCTCCCACAGCATTAGAGCTGGACAGAAAAGTACCCACAGCAAGCATCTCCAATGCTGCTGTATTATTTATAAATAAAATCATTGTTGAGTGAATGTATTCCACTTGTGGGATTCACTTTCACTGACCTTATTTTTGTGAAATAAACTCAATTCCAGTTATATATACACTTACTTTTTAGGAAGGTTCTTTTTTTTTTTTTTTTTTTAATGTCCGATTACATGGTCTAAATCTATAGAAATGGCTTGCCCCCAAAATATTCTCTTTTCTCAAGCAAAGGTATACTGAAAGAGTAAATAAGTTACATGTTTGCAAAACCAGAGAATCTAAAATAGAATAAACTTGCCATTAAGAATAGTATACTGTAGATAATTCACATAACTCACAAAATTTTGTACCTGTAAATGTGTGAATAGAAATCTTACTCCCCAATATAAAGGTTCCCTCAGTTTATGTGACTTAATAATTATTTAGAGTATAATTGTTCTGGAATCTAAAAACATTTTAAAGGGATTATATGTATCTCTGGGAAAGGATTGCCTTCCAGCTGGAAAGATAATCTTTTTTCCATTCTCCCAACTTTTGCATAGAAAAGTAAATAACCGACCTCCTGCCTAAGCACACCTGGATTATTTCTCATGAGAGGACCAAACGGGTTGATTTAAGAATTAGGAAAATGACCCTAAGGTCTAAGAGAATCATTGACTTTAAATGTAAGAAGGATCTTGGGAATCTGGTTTAAATTCTTCATAAATGATAAGAATTAGGCATGAAAACTGCTTTTGAGAAGCCTATTAACTTCAGGCGTGAGGTAAGTTCCCTTTCAGCATTAATGACACTAACTGCTATATAAAGAAAGAGGATTCTGGCAACTACTTCCCACATGGCAGAAATCCAGAACAGACCTGAAACCGAAGAAGTAAGAACGAGAGTCAAATGGACTGACATAAAAACATTTTTTTAATTGGGACTAAAGAATATCAATTCTCTCATATGGTTCCCCAAATCAGTCAGTTTTTTTTTATTAATTCCCTCAAAACTTTCATGCATCAAAAGATGGTCCTGAGATACTAGCATGGAAATAATTAGTACTTTTAATTAGTACTACTGGGAAATAAGGCAGACCAGCCTTAATAAGGGTCTTCAATCTGGAGCACACTAAAGTAAAAACTTTTTCTAATATCAGAGTACATCCTACTGATGAACATACAAAATGAGTTATTTTGCAAATTGGAAAGAGCATAATTGAATTCAGAACATCAATGTATTAAGAACGGAGACGCCTTGGAACTCTGGGACCTGGGAATTAGATTGTTTCGGATGTTATCTTATACATTTTCTAGAACACACGATTCATACAGCAGGTTTTTTTTTTTTTTAACTACTTAAACTCTAAGTATCTTTAAATACTGAATCATGCCTATTTTGAGGATCAAAATGGAAAATGAAAATGATCACATATATTAGGAGCATGCCAATCAACCTATCTGAATACAGTCTAACAGCTGAATACATACTTGGCAAGAAGAGAGCTGGGGTCACATTAGGGCAGATCAATGGTAGCAGGCACATCTGGAATCCTAATGATCCCACGAGCTCTGGGGCCTTTGGGGCACAGCCATCTGGTGCAAAGGAAATCTAGACCAAGTATCCCACCCAACAGAAAGAGCCTCATTGTGCTGCTGTGAAAAGCAGTGGTCCCTTCTTCCCTCTGATAACACAGGAGCTTCTCAACCGGCGAGTGAGCAAGAGAAATATTTATGAACAGGGTGTTCACTAAAAGGCTTAGATCTAAAACTATGACAGCATGGCAGATAAGAAGTAGTCCGGAATATATTGGTGAAATAAATCTCTTTTTGAAAGGACATCAGCAGATTCTGTTACCTTTATCTAATCTTTCAGCCATTTCTTTTGATAATGTCTGTTTATAGGCTTCCTCAGGCCTCCGTTCTTTATCTGTAAACTGAAGGTGTTGGGCTATATGAACTTTATGGCCCCTTCTAATCTCAACATCCCATCAGTTTGTGATTTCACAGAATGTGCTCTGGGCACAGAGAGAAAGGACTATGGAGTAATAAGGAATGACAGCAAACATGTGAAGCTCGCTCTGGGAGACCATAGCTCCTGATGGTACCAGATCGTTGGGGAAGAAGGTGATACTCAAAGATGATCTCTCAAATGATGATAGATGTGTTTGGTTTTTGTTTTTTAACTTTTTAAAAAATAAATTTATTTATTTAATTTATTTATTTTTTGGCTGTGTTGGGTCTTTGTTACTGCACGGAGGCTTTCTCTAGTTGCGGTGAATGGGGGTGACTCTTTGTTGCGGTGAGCAGTCTTCTCATTGTGGTGGCTTCTCTTGTTGTGGAGCACTGGCTCTAGGCGCATGGGCTTCAGTAGTTGTGGCACACAGGCTCAGTAGTTATGGCTCACGGGCTCTAGAGAGCAGGCTCTGTAGATGTGGCTCATGGGCTTAGTTGCTCTGCGGCATGTGGAATCTTCCTGGACCGGGACTTGAACCTGTGTCCCCTGCATTGGCAGGCGGATTCTTAACCACTGCGCCACCAGGGAAGCCCCGATAGATGTGTTTTATAATCCTGTCAGTGTCGTCTTTGCTCTAAACTGCCTACAAACTATGCCCAGCTTGTTGGGTCATCCCCGCATTTAACACACTGTAGGAATCTCGTAGATGGAGAGGGGACTGCCACTTCAGCAGATAAAGATGAGGTCTCTGTGATGAAGAGCAGGGGTACAAGGGAAATGATTGGAGGGCATGGAGGAGAAGGGCAAGCAGTGAAAGTGAGGGAGGAGATGGGGGGCAGAAAGCCTTAGTCAAGAGGGAACTGCAGAGTATAAAAGCTTGGAGAAGGAAAAAAAAAAGGGGGGGGGGCTTCCCTGGTGGCACAGTGGTTGAGAGTCCACCTGCCGATGCAGGGGACACGGGTTCGTGCCCCAGTCCGGGAAGATCCCACATGCCGCGGAGCGGCTGGGACGGTGAGCCATGGCCGCCGGGCCTACGCGTCCGGAGCCTGTGCTCCGCAACCGGAAAGGCCACAGCAGTGAGAGGCCCGCGTACCAAAAAAAAAAAAAAAAAAAAAAAAAGAATAGGAAGAAGTGTCTTGGAGGTTAGTAGAAGATGCCAGTAAAGACTGTGGTTGAGCAAAGGTAGTGAAGTTCTCAGAGGCTATGTTAGAGCCAAGCTCTTCACCTCCAGGTAAAGGAGGCTGGAAAAGAGGCCATTTCTACTTGAGGGTGCAGGAGAAGCAGTGTCATCTTCCTTAGAAAGCCAAGTCTCAACTAAGGCAGTGGTCTCCTAAAGATGTTTCTTTATAGGAAATTTTTGGATCCAATGCATCTGGGTAATGCTCAGGCTCTTCCCTCTTGGGGATTCACAGGGCACATTACCCTAACGGTGGCACTGAGAAATCAAACCTGGCTTTTTCAAAACACAATTGGTGGGCTTCCCTGGTGACGCAGTGGTTGAGAGTCTGCCTGCCAATGCAGGGGACGCCGGTTCTTGCCCCGGTCCGGGAAGATCCCACGTGCCGCGGAGCGGCTAGGCCCATGAGCCATGGCCGTGAGCCTGTGCGTCAGGCCCGCGTACCACAAAAAAAAAAACAACCAATCAAAACACAATTGGTGACAAGCCCTGTTTAATGTATGGCCCATATTGCCATTTTGCATAACAAGGTGAGAGGGCAGAGGGAGGGTTTTGAGGAAAAGTTGAATGATTTAACGGTGTTTACTGACAACAGTCCCAGAGGATGCTGTAGAAAGGGAAAGTGAGGAGGTTAATGGTGTTGCTGAGTAAGAAAAACAGCAGACCAGAGATGAGGAGGATGAACACTGTGATGGGGATTGAATGTGCTAGGGTGCTTGCTGTGATGCTGGGACTCAGGCATCACTGAGTTGAAGGAAGAGAGCAGTTAGAGGACAGTGGTCGCAGGAGGATGGATTGCTGATCCAGATGTCTCTCTGACTCAGTGTTGAAATGGAACTTTGAAATCAGGGATAAGCGTGAACGAGATAGGGGGTCTGGGCCAGTGGTGGAGCTATTTTGAACATGTGAAATTTACTCAATGTTGCTTTATAACCCTTCCGACATTTAGAATGTTTTTTCTCTTTGAAACAGTAATCTGTCCTTGAGTATGAACTAGATCACACAGTGACAGGCTGAATAGGTATTTCAACTAGTGATAAAAAATCCTGAAAAAGATTCTCAAATCTTCCAAGTAAAAACATACTTAAAAGCATTATCAATACATTTCCCTATTTAGCTTTTGCCTTCTGTTATAGGAAATGTAGAATCAATAAGAATGGATGAATATGATAATAATAAAGAATATATGCCATCTTTAATATACTAATGATTTAGTTCTAAACTGCCTGAATGGAGGCAAATTAAAAGTAAATTACAAAAGTATAATTGGGGCTATTTGTTATATACCAAGTTATGGCCTTGTTATTTTCATTCTAATTTATACTTTTATTTTATTTTATTATTTTTAAATTTATTTATTGTATTTATTCATTTTTGGCTGCATTGGGTCTTCATTGCTGCACTCGGGCTTTCTCCAGTTGCGGCGAGCGGGGGCCACTCTTCATTGCGGTATGCGGGCTTCTCATTGTCGTGGCTTCTCTTGTTGTGGAGCATGGGCTGCAGGTGCACGGGCTTCAGTAGTTGTGGCACGCGGGCTCTAGAGCACAGGCTCATTAGTTGTGGCTCACGGGCCTAGTTGCTCCACAGCATGTGGGATCTTCCTGGACCAGGGCTCAAACCCGTGCCCCCTGCATTGGCAGGCAGATTCCTAACCACTGTGCCACTAGGGAAGCCCCTAATTTATACTTTTTAAGTGCCATCATTGATGGAACTAAATTGCTAGTGGTTTTCTAATCTGTATTATTCATTAACCTTGCACAAAGGAATTCTACTGTCTGGCTTGTTCTCAGAAAGCTTAATTTAAGATGCTGCTCATTAATTTATAGGTAATTATTGTTTATGTTTTAAAAATTCTATTGCATTTTTTCCTTTATAGGTGAAGAAAAATTGTCTTGATGAGATTAAAACTGAGAAAACTCTAAACAACAATAAAAAAACCTCTAGGAGTTCTGGTTTTATTTATGTTTTAGGCCCTAAAGGTTTAATCTTCCAGGCAGCAATTATTTCCTAGAATTAAAGATAAAGACACACCTGCCTGGGATGTTCTTGAGATTATATAGAGAATCTGACTTTCCAGAAGGAGCTGCAGTTCAATGGGAAAAAAAATGTCAGTGGAATTATTTTTCTGTGAGAATATTTCAGGTCGCAGTGTGGGTTGAGCAAACAATCTGTGTGGTTTTGTCCATAATAGGTATTCAGGGTAGAGCTAGCCTTCAGAATTGGGGGTAGGAATACTAAAAATTTTGCCCTAGAGAAAAGCAAACTCGAATATTTTTCCTCCAGTTTTCCCACTAGTTTCATTCAAGAGATTTGGAAATGAGACTAGAAATAAGTTGACAGAATACCTTGACTGGTCAAAAGCTCACTTGTTTTAAAAAAGCGACACTGACACAAGCTTGTTTAATAATGTACTTGTTTTGCAACGTTCACTTCCTATTTTAATTCTCTTTTTGCTGAACGAAAAGACATGGGACACAAGCTTGTGATTAATAAGTGTAGTATCCTATGGACACAAATTACAAAGTAAATAGAAGTAGTACATTGGGCTCTTGACACATAGTTCAGAATCACCCTATGACTCTCACTGTTAGATCTGTTTGACTTCTTTTAGGCTTGGGGAGCTAAGAAGAGGTTTGAGGGAAGATGGAAGCAGAGAGAAATGTAGTCAATGTCTATACATTTTCTTGTTGAAACCGTACAGCAACCCTGTTTAGTTTGTATTATTATCCATTTTGTAGGTGGGGAAACTCAAGGATACAGCTGGTCAGTGTCAGTGCTGGGCTATGAACTGAAATCTGACACCAAAACCATGCTTGATACATACATGGGTCAGAGATAATTATTATTAGTTTTTGTATTATTGGTCACTATCAACAGCGTTGCCCATAGACATGGTGGGCTGATGAGTGCTCAGGGCGTCTTGTTCTTATTGTCTCTTCTATACCCCAGCCCTCGAACACCCACCCCTCATTCCCTACCCCTCCTCCCTTACGGTCCCCCCCAAGACAGTCGCTCATGACAGGGAAAATCGTTAACTGTTTTGAGAGTATTTTTATACTGTAGAACTGAAGAAGAGGAAGGAAGTAATGTGTTCCAGGGCAGGGGGGAAAATCCCTCTTCTGATGAGACATCCTGTGTGGCAACTGCGAAGCTTGGATTTCCCCAAAGTGAGGTTAGGGTGGCATGCTGCTGCTTGTCATGTGGCCTCAGCTCAAAGTAACATCTGCTGTGGCCTTTTGTAAAATTTACCTATATATGGCCCATGCAAAGCCACAAACATGGAACCCAAAATGGCATTCACCCCTGAGAAGCTCCATAGAAAGAAATAGCAGGTTTTTTATGAATTAAGTGTACGGTGTATGCCACCAGGAGGAAATGAACCCTCTGAGCTTAAACTTGCACGTCCTCTCAACACTGAAAAATTAATTTTCGTGGCTGAGTTTAATAAGACTACGGTTATTTGTGTTTGGATATGAATGTAACTTGACTGATTGGGAAAGCAGGTGCTGTGTTGATGCACCATCCCCGAGACCCATGAGTCATGTCACTGATTTACAAGCTGTCCTTACCATGAAAATGAAAGCCAGAGCCAACTTTATGTCATACAATTTATGACAGTCACTGAAATTATAGATAATTTCAACCTATGCATTTGTGAAACAGTCTATGCCATTTGTACTTTAAACATCTTTTGTACTTCATATTTCTGACTGGTCGAAATAAATATTATCATCCATAATAATCATTACCAATCCATTATGAGACTTCATGAAAGTACATACAGCTTTTAGACTTAATCCATGACATAAAGCCTCATGACTCCTCCTTGAATCTTTGATAAACAGCCGAGTGCTCACAGCTGTTATGATTTCAGTTATGAAGAAAATTGGAACTTTTGCATTCTTCAGTGGCTAAAAATCACTAAAAACCTCCCCACTTCTTCAAATGCTGTTATTTTCTTCTCCTCGTGTGTATTGCAAACCATGGATCTGATTAGTTTAGCTGATTAGAGCATCGTGCTAAAAGACCAAGGCCCCTCGTTTAAGTCCAGGGAAGGTCAGTCAGATTAACCCTCCAAGTCTACTGAAAATGTGTTCTATTAGTCTTCTGTGAGATTAGGCAAGAGAGTATGAGCAGATCAGTACAAATCCAGTTGTTTTTTTTGTTGTTGTTTTTTGTTTTTTGCGGTACGCGGGCCTCTCACTGCTGTGGCCTCTCCCGTTGC
This sequence comes from Platanista minor, assembly GCA_004363435.1. Taxonomy (NCBI): domain Eukaryota; kingdom Metazoa; phylum Chordata; class Mammalia; order Artiodactyla; family Platanistidae; genus Platanista; species Platanista minor. Next base: position 38,032 of record RJWK010003796.1, on the reverse strand, counting down.
GGAGCACAGGCTCCGGACGCGCAGGCTCAGCGGCCATGGCTCACGGGCCCAGCCGCTCCGCAGCATGTGGGATCTTCCCGGCCCGGGACACGAACCCGTGTCCCCTGCATCAGCAGGTGGAATCTCAACCACTGCGCCACCAGGGAAGCCCCCAAATCCAGTTTTTAATTCTAGGAACCACACTCAACGTTGACACAAGGTCAGTGGTATCATCTTCTCATACAAAGACTGATGACACTGGTGCAAACGCATTTTACAAACATCCACTCTCCATGGACTTTTACAGCTTTTTGCTTTTACTCATGTACAATCAGCCCCAACACAGAGAACTCCTTGACTCTGATCCGCGTAGGCTCTGCCTCTGTAAGACACAGTTGGATTCCTCTAGTCAAACACAAAATGGCGTAGAGCATGTGATCACACGTATCCTCTCTTTCTGCCTCCTTCTCCCTCCAACTACAATCCTCCTTGAAACTTTTCAATCCTCCCACACCTTAATTTTACCTTTTTTTTCAGTCACTAAATAACAACAAAGTTGACAAATGGCAAAGTTTGTTCATGATTTCAGACTCCTCTTTTTCATCCTCCCTCCCAACCCCCCATTTTAATAATGAGGGGATTTTTAGTAATTTGGTTAATGTTTCCCTTTTCCAAATCTGGTATCCTTGTTTTTCTTTGTGAAACGAGAATCAAGCTTATTGTATTAAATCTCAAGCATATTTATCCTCAACGGGGTCAGAGCCATAAAACTTAATCCAAAGCCATAAATCTCCAATGGAAGAATTTCTGGAATTTGACTCTCATTATCCATTCTTTAGGCCTAATGATAACACTGTGGTGATGGAAACATTTCAGTGGATCTTTGTTTCCTGAGGATAGTTATAAATTATTTAAAATGCCTTGTGAAAAGCCTTAATGATCTAAACTCTTTGTGTCCCACTTCAGCTTCATTTCCCTTGCTCCAAACTTACTCTCTCATTTGAGTTCTCCAGGATTTTGGTTATTTGTCCCATCTGCCTGGGTTTCTCCTTCCTCACCTTTCCTTACCTCACTAATTTACACATCCTTCACTTTTTTTTTTTTAATTGAAGTGTAGATGATTTACAATGTTGTGTTTGTTTCAGGTGTACTGCAAAGTGATTCAGTTTTATATATATATATATATATATATATATATATATATATATATATATGCACACACACATTCTTTTTCAGATTCTTTTCCATTATAGATTATTACAAGATATTGAATATAGTTCCCTGTGCTATATAGTAGGTCTTTTTAAATCTCTTTTATATATAGTAGTGTGGTATGTGTTAACCCCAAATTCCTAATTTGTTCTTCCCCACCCTTCCCCTTTGGTAACCATAAGTTAGTTTTCAATGTCTGTGAGTCTATTTCTGTTTTGTAAATAAGTTTATTTGTATGAATTTTTTTAGATTCCACATATAAGTGATATCATATGATATTTGTCTTTCTCTGTCTGACTTACTTAACTTAGTATGATCATCTCTAGGTCCATCCATGTTGCTGCAGATGGCACTATTTCATTCTTTTTTATGGCTGAATAATATATATGACTGGTATATATCTATATGTGTGTGTGTGTGTGTGTATATGGTGTGTGTTTGTACATATGTGTATATATGTGTGTGTGTGTGTGTGTGTATGTATATATATACAGGTATACCACATCTTCTTTATCCATTCCTCTGTCAATGGACATTTAGGTTACTTCCATGTGTTGGCTATTGTAAATAATGCTGCTGTGAACACTGGGGTACATCCTCCTTCACTATCTAGTTTAGATTTCTATTCTGCTGAAGCCTTCATTGACCCTCAGTAGTGGGCTATGGGACCCTCTTAAGTACTTTCCCCTTTGGTAGCATGTGTCACTGTATTATAATGGCCTGGTTAATTATCAGTATTTTCCCTTCTCCTGGAATCACTGCATGAGATACTTCTTACTGCCTGGCCTGTAATAGAAATTCTCAATAAACACTAGTTGAGAGAACAAACCAATCGTGGCTCGGAGGGCATTCCACATTCTGATGTCCCTCTTAGCATTTTGCATATGTGGTCACTACAGGAAAGGTCTGCCTTCATGCTAATATCAGATTACTTGTTTTAAAAATAAGCTAGTGCTGCTGAATCTGCAATGCTAAGCCAAGAAGAGAACTGTAATGGTCATTTCTCTCTTTTCTTTTTCTTTTGGTACGACCAAGTTAATGCATTTAGCATTTTCTAATCTACAAAGATCTATAACCCCTGCTCCCTGTGTTACTTAACTAGGGAGCCACCTGTCTGCTACTTATCTAACCCAGCCAGAGGTGCTGAATTCTCGAATTTTTCCCTCAAGTAGAAATCTAGATGAATCTCTTGAAAGGTCATTTTAAAATCAACTCAGAAGGAAAACCACCTATCAGCACAAGAGAGAAAAGTGAATTGAGGATAGAATTGCGTATTTATAGTTATGAAGGCTGATGAACATTGGAAAAGTACACTAAAATTATAGATAGCAAGCTGTAAAGTTTGGCTTGACTTCAAAGGGATTTTTAATATGTCCTTATGCCAATGTCTGCTACTCAAGATCGATAAGAAAAGTTTAATCTTCTTATGGAACACAGCTGAGTCACATAGTATCAGTGTACTTCTACTGGTTGTGATGATTCTCTAAAGACATGATGTCACCAAACTGAGCTTTGCTAGAATCTTGCCTAGAAATAGACTGATTTATTTATGAGCTCACAAAGACAAGTGAAAATAGAATGGCTTATTTATCATGAACACCACGGACAATTGTGTGTCTTGGCACATTTAGGTGTTTATCCAAGTCTCTCTGTGTAAGCAGAATGAACCTGAAGCAATTTACTTTGTGTGAATAGGAAATATCAAGGTGATATTAATCATTTTTATTTCCTTTGTCTTTAGAATGTTTATAAGAAGAGTCTTTTCAAGTCCCCAAAAGTTAAGTTTAGAGTTAAGTTATACCGTTTTAAGAAATTACCATTGTCGGACTTCCCTGGTGGCGCAGTGGTTGAGAGTCTGCCTGCCGATGCAGGGGACACGGGTTCGTGCCCCGGTCCGGGAAAATCCCACATGCCGTGGAGCGGCTGGGCCCGTGAGCCATGGCCGCTGAGCCTGTCCGGAGCCTGTGCTCCGCAACGGGAGAGGCCACAACAGTGAGAGGCCCGTGTATCGCAAAAAAAAAAAAAAAAAAAAGAAATTATCATTGTCTTTCTCAAAATTCTTCACATTTTTGTTTAACTTGTTCTTTATAATTTACACTATAGGGATGCTTCTTGATAGATTAAATTCTATTATTTCAAAAAACAATCCAAGAAAAAAATATAATTGTAAACTTTGAGGAAAAAAGAGAAATAATGACCAAAAATATCAAATGGCATACAATTAAACTTGCTTTATCACTTAAATTCAGTTCTTGCTTGTAGATTTTTAGTAGTGTGTAAAAAGCCTTCTTATAAAATTTTTAAAGTCTCAAAACTACTAAGAAGGGGTATTATTATAGTGGAAAATAGCCATATGGTTTCTGGGAACGACTATACTAAAAAGAATAAGTTTAATTAGAAGCAGGATAGATTTGATTACATACAACAAGAGCCAACAAAATATGCTCCAACCCAAGGGTAAGTGTAACCACTGGCTAGAGATTTCTAGAGAGGACAGGGAATAACTTTCCTGGAATATTTTATGTCCTAAATAGCCTGGATGGATTCCCTTATCCCTTTCCAGACTTATCTCCTGGGAAGGAGGCATACTGGTGGGATGGACCTCATAGGAGAGCTTAGGTAATCAAAATGAAGTGAGCTCTGCATGCAAGCATAGACTTGTTTTATTCCAAAGTCTGACTCTCACATGTAAGTCCTGTGACTTAAATCATGTCTTAAGATACAGCAGAAGTGTGTGCCAGGTTGTGGAGCAAGCAAGCCTTTGGTCAGTGCCTGGTGGTGAGGGGCTGAGCGGGACACCGTGCTGCCTCCTCCTGTGCCCTGACCCTGGCAGAATGCCGCTCCAGATTCCTGGCCCTCGTCTCTGGAAGAGAAGGGGCAGCACCAAGTGGATGAAGATGGCTTCCTGGCTCTAAGAGCCCTGGAAACATGGACTGGAAACACAGATGTACTCCTGGAAGAGGAGGAACCGGCGTCCTGGGTATCAAGCTGTCTGGCCAGACACAAAATGTTCATGTGGCACAGACAGAAAGCCATAATCACCCAGGACCTAGCATTCTTTCACATGCAACCCTTCTGTTGGCACTAGGGCTTTGCTCTGTACCTTTTGGGTGGAGGAGTGTGTGCTTATTTTAGCTTTAAACGTAGATATCTTCTCTCTAGTAGTACAAAAAGCAGACCTGGTTCATTTCTGTGGCTATAATAACCAAGACGTAGAATGGGGAAAAAAATCTGCCACAGACAGACTTGAAAGAAATTGAAAGAGAATGTCAACTACATAGAAATAATTCATTTAAACTGACCAAAATAAATGCAAAATTCTGATAAATAAAGAGGCAAGGATAGAACAAAACAATTCTCATGAAGACTTACAAGTAATGACTTAAAAAATAGAAAAATTTCTTAAATTTTTTGGTAATCAAAGAAATGCATATCACATCACTGAAGTGTCATTTCATGAAATAAACAAAAATTAAAACATACCACTACCTTCAAGGGATAAAGGGCTAGTGGAGTAGGTTTATTCACATAGTGCTGGTGCCATTTTTTTTTTTTTTTTTTTTGCGGTACGCCGGCCCCTCACTGTTGTGGCCTCTCCCGTTGCGGAGCACAGGCTCCGGATACGCAGGCTCAGCGGCCATGGCTCACGGGCCCGGCCGCTCCGCGGCATGTGGGATCTTCCCGGACCAGGGTACGAACCCGTGTCCCCTGCGTCGGCAGGCGGACTCTCAACCACTGCGCCACCAGGGAAGCCCTGGTGCCATTTTTATTTGATTCTTTCTAAACTGGTCTTGAAAGTATTTTGACAAGAACCATAATTATTTTTAAATTCTACTCCATTACTGGGAATTCATACTAAGCTTCAATTTATTCTACGGTTATTCATATTGAGAGCGAAAAAATCATTTGCAGCCTCATGAAAAAGAGAAAAAAAATTAAGAAAATGAAAGGGCTAACGGTAGGTCTACGGTTACATTAAACGACATCAATTGGATGCAATGTTAACCATAATAAATATGAAATTTATGTTACAACATATGAATGTTTCCAATAAATGTTAAGTGGAAAAAAGGCAGCTGCACTATCATATATACACTATGACAACAATCATGGACAAACTAGGTACACAGGGGGGAAAATGAGAGAGAACACAAAAAAATAAAAACAGTTGGCATATAAAGAAAATGGAATTATTTTTAAACATCTCAATAATGCTGTTATGAAAATTCTTACATAATTTTTGAAAATCATGGGGAAAAGTCAGAAAGGAGATAGATTTATAGTAAAAGACATATGAAATCTAAAAATGGAAATTTCAGCTAACTAGTAGCTTTTAGCAAGAGCTACAGGATAACAAGGTAATCTTTCATCTGGTTCTTAGCCAAAGAGAAATGCTTGAGTTGTAAGTCACTTAGGACACTTCAAATTATTGTAGAACAAAGGAAAAAACATTGAAAACCTCCAAGAGGAACCAATAGAGTTTCTTCTATTTTCTCACCCCTGCCTTTTTTTTTTTTTTTTTATGCTGCCTTTCTAGGAAAAAATATTCCAAGTTTTTTGGGGAAAGAAACTAATTTTTTTCCAATTCTGCCTCAGTCTTAGAATAATAATATTCAGATAAATATTGGCAATAGTGATCATTGGGGTGTTCATTCTCCTAAGAGGGCAACTAAGTCATTTTTAAAAATTTTATTTATTTTTGGCTGCGTTTTGGGTTCTTCTTGCTGTGTGCAGGCTTTCTCTAGTTGTGGCAAGGTGGGGGCTACTCTTCCTTTTGGTGCGTGGGCTTCTTACTGCGGTGGCTTCTCTTGATGCAGAGCACGGGCTCTAGGCACGTGGGCTTCAGTAGTTGTGGTGCACGGGCTCAGTAGCTGTGGTGCCAGGGCTTAGTTGCTCTGAGGCATGTGGGATCTTCCCGGGAACCCGTGTCCCCTGCATTGGCAGGAGGATTCTTACCCACTGCGCCACCAGGGAAGTCCCCAACTAAGTCTTTTTTTTTTTTTTTTTTTTTTGCGGTACGCGGGCCTCTCACTGCTGTGGCCTCTCCCGTTGCGGAGCACAGGTTCCGGACGCACAGGCTCAGCGGCCATGGCTCACGGGCCCAGCCGCTCCGCGGCATGTGGGATCTTCCCGGACCGGGGCACGAACCCGTGTCCCCTGCATCGGCAGGCGGACTCCCAACCACTGCGCCACCAGGGAAGCCCCCCAGCTAAGTCATTTTTAATGTTTCCCAAGGCATATTACTTTCCAGGTAGTATTCTTTATTGTTGCTGTTATTATTAGGAAAGTTTGGAAATGTGATGAATGTTTTGCTTAAGACTGATTTACTTGCTTTAAGGTCTTTTCAGCTTTTATTACCCTTAAGTGTATTTGCCAACTAATAATGTTTCAAGTGCTGTTTATGGGTTTTTTTCTTTAGGAGTTTCCACACATGCTCTGTCATTTGATCCCCATCATCTCATCAGCTGGGTAAGGTAGGCAGCTCTGTTTCATTCTTCAGGGTTTGCAGGTCAGCCTCTGGAGATCACGTAGCATGTGGATGTTCACGTGACCCACCAGTGGTAGAGTTGGACTTAGAACCCAGGTTTTCTGGTTCTGGACATAATTTCATCCACTTTGTCACATCCTAAGTATAGGATATTTTCTTTTCCCTGCCTTAGTGGTCTAATTTTTTGTTTCATGTGATAAATGCCTACTCAGAGATGAAATAGCTTAAAATTTGGTGCAGAACAAGGACTATTGTGGATGATAAGCTTAGAAATCACCCGACATCCCCCAGAGACCATGATACGTCATACTAAGAGCAGAAAACTGGGGAAGAAGGCAATTGGAAAGACTATTATTTTATTCCCTATAAGCCTTCATAAAAATCCATTTTTACTGTGTAAATTGAAAGAAACCAGAAGTCTATAAAGCCATCTGGTTGATTTAAGTCTTTTATAGCCTTTTCTTAAGAAAGATCAGAAAAACTCAAGATGATGTAAAGGTAAATCAGGATGGAAACTTCCCCTCAGCTCACCATTTTACTACCAAGCTTCCTGGGCTTCAAAGGAACAGCTCAACAGTTTTGAGAAGAAATATAAAGGTAACGGTGCACCTCCCTGAGCCATGATAGCCTAACAGATGGAGGGACAGCATCCCAGATGCTGAGCAAGCCACATGGGGCAGATGCTCTCCCAGAACTGTGTCAAGTAAGCTTAATTAAAAGTACTTTCTGGGTTTCCCTGGTGGCGCAGTGGTTGAGAGTCCGCCTGCCGATGCAGGGGACACGGGTTCGTGCCCCGGTCCGGGAAGATCCCACATGCCGCGGAGCGTCTGGGCCCGTGAGCTGTGGCCGCTGAGACTGTGCGTCCGGAGCCTGTGCTCCGCAACGGGAGAGGCCACAACAGTGAGAGGCCCGCGCACCGCAAAAAAAAAAAAAAAAAAAAAAAAAAAAAAAAAAAAAAAGTGCCTTCTATTATTGTCTGTAGTGATTTGCTGAGGAAGAAGAGGCAGTGACCTTATATTTAATCATGTCAAAGTCTCAACAGTAATTCTTGGGTTAGTAATGTGGTTAATAATTCCTTCAAGTTAGCAGCTCTTTCCAGGGAACTGACTTCACCAGGCCTTAAAATCCACAAATGAAGCAGTGCCCTGGCTTCATTTGTTCGCCGCTGACTAAGCACCTTTCGAGCTGTCTTCGATTGAAACACAGACAGAGGAGTCTGAGGATATCCTCACTCAGCCAGATCTAACCCTTATGAGAGGGCAAAGTTAATGAGAATCAGTCATGAGCCTTTGGCACACAGCGCCTCTGAGATGTTAAGTGACTTATAACCAGCATGGGCTGCAGAGTTTTTTTAGTCTCTCCTTCTCATGGTAAAAAAAAAAAAAAATTGCATCAACAAAATTTCCATTTCAGCTAATAAAGGCAAAGAGAAAAACAAAGAGCAAATTAATTTTTAACATGTAGGCAAGGTCCAGGGAGGATATAGGAAAATGAACATGTTAGATTTAAAAACTGGGGGGAACTGAGAGAATGAATGGATGCGCATACCAACAAACACTACACAGGACAGGGTAAAATGATTGACAGACAGAAGGATTAGCAAGGCACTTTGGGAGCACAAACATTGTGTGTTTCCGTTTTCCTCCAGGTGCCTTTCTTTGTAGTGTAGTGATGGGATAGTCTCATGGTGCAAAACCATCCTTGTGATGGTGCTTGACTTTTAACCAATGAGACTGAGTTATAACTTCCTTTCAACAAGTGAGTTTCCTGGTGGGCATAATATTTTCCCCAAACTCACGGGTAATACATTAATATGGTCTTGAGAGGTTCAACCAATATAGACAAAGCTAAAGTCCTTCTTGATTACTCTCCCACACCTCATCATCTCTCCATTTGAATCACAGGAAAGTTGTAATCACTATTTCAGTTTGGTGTATTTACTTCCAGATCGTTTTGTTTGCATTTACACACACATACACATATACTCATAGATACACACACACACACACACACACACACACTTACACATAGATTGACATGAAAAGAGAAATACTGAATTAAAAAAAATGTGTTGATGCTATATATATATATATTCATCTTCGATTTGCTTTTCTAACTGAATATCACTGTACCTGTCCCCATTGTCAGCATAAGCAAGTATATATCTAAAGTAGAGGTAGAGACATAGATTTGCTAAGTTAAAGGGCATGAGTTTTAAAAATTTTTAATAAAGGAATATTGTCAAAAGAATCCTTCCACCAGTAGTGTTTTGGCCTATACTTTTGCTGTGACATTATCAATCTTTTCAACCATTGACAATCTGATGGATTAAAAACAAATGGATTTCATTGTTTCAGTTTGTATTTCCCTGGTGGTGTGGTAGACACTTAAAATAGTATTTAGTTTTCTTTTTTTATTTCCTCTGTAAGCCCAGAGTTATAGGAAGAATGTATGTGAATTCCAAGTGGATGGATTGGCTGAGGATGGTGGTTGGCCCTCATATTGTCTTTAGTTTCTAATTTTATTAAATTGTAATTAGCTAGTATGGCCTGTGTGATTCCTGTTTTTTGGAATTTGATGAGATATGTTTCATGATCTAATTCTTGTTCAGTTTTTGTAACTGTTCCATGTGTGCTTAAAATATATTCTTTATTATATACAAATCTCAGCATAAATCAGATTTGGTTAATTGTTTTATTAAAATCCTTTAATGGGACTTCCCTGGTGGCGCAGTGGTTAAGAATCTGCCTGCCAATGCAAGGGACACAGGTTTGAGCCCTGGCCTGGGAAGATCCCAAATGCCGCGGAGCAACTAAGCTCGTGCAGCACAACTACGGAGCCTGAGCTCTACAGCCCACAAGCCACAACTACTGAGCCCATGTGCCACAACTACTGAAGCCTGTACACCTAGAGCCTGTACTCCAGAACAAGAGAAGCCATGACAATGAGAAGCCTGCGCACCACAACAAAGAGTAGCGCCCACTTACCACAACTAGAGAAAGCCCGCACACAGCAACAAAGACCCAACACAGCCAAAAATAAATAAATAAATAGGTTAATTTAAATAAATAAATAAAATAAAAGCCTCTATCCTCACACATTGTCAGTCTTCTTGAACTGGCAATTCCTGGGAGAAGTATGACAAAAATGTTCTTCTGTGACATGAATTTTCCATTTTTCTTTGTATTTCTATTATTTGTTGCTTTAACTATTTCCATGTTATGTTACTAAGCTTATAAAGGTTGGTGAATGTTTTACCTTCTTAGCAGCTATCTTTCATCAATGTGAAATATTCCTCTTTGTTCCTTTCAAATTTTTTGTCTTACATTGTATTTTTTCTGACATTTATATTCTTAACACTGCTTTCCTTTTATTAAGGCTTGCCTGGAACATCTTTATTTTCCAACTTACTGGATTCTTTTGAATAGATAAGCTTGCAGTGTCCCCATCTGTTAGATCTGTCTTTGCTGTGATCATTTTGGACTGTAGTTTTCTCATCAGCTTCATAATCCTACTTGCCTTCTGTTTTTCAGAGAGTCTTAATTATTCCTTATCCATACAATGACATACCTTGTTTTCTAGCACTACTATACGTTAAAATGTGTGTGTGTTTTCTATTATTTAAGGCAAGAAGAAGAGATGATGTTAAATGTTCAGGCTGCCATCTTGATCCGATCCTATGCTTTCCCTCACACCAGATTTCCTTCCCCACTGCCACTCCAAAACATTCCTTTCCTGTCCTTCCAGCTAGGTCTACCTGGATATTGGAGGTGCTGTGAGAGATATGCTGCAGAACAGAGCTTGAATATGTTTAATCAACATGCACCCATCGAAAAACTAATACAATTTTCCATCTCTTTAGGAACTAAAAGTTGACTTCAACTTGAGTTCCACTGATATGCATTATTCAGTAACAGCTTACACAGCTCTATGTTATCCTCTTCCCATCTCATTCCCAGAAAGGTCTGTTTAATAAACAGTCCATTTTTAGACAGCACTACTAATAACATCACAATATTGCTATTCTTCTGGATGATTTATTAGCAATACGTATATCCCAGTTTCTTCCATAGGAGAAACATGTTTAAAAGCTACTAACTAGACAATTGGCAAGGCATGGCACAAACTAACTGCACTACAACTCTTAGCAAATTTTTGGCCATTAAAAGTAGCATTTAGACTGTACTATTTTTAAAGTCAGAAAAAAAACCCCTCTCACAATTATTCATAAAGGACTTGTGCTTTGTTTGCTTTCTTATTTTATTTGAAACATTCTCACCTCATTTTCTATGCTTTATCTTTATACATCAAATAGAGAGTTTTTTCTCATTTATAGGTCATCAAATTCCAACCAAAGGATTTCAGACTAAAAAGGGCTTAGAGTTAATTAGGTTAGGCCCGTCACATGATGTTGAAGAGCTTTTGTGACATGCTCAAGTTCACATATTGACCTTGGGACAGAGTTGGCACCAGAATGTGGGTTGCCTGACTCCAGAACACTACACATACATTTACATTTACAAAAGATTTTTAAAATCCCATCTCATCTGCAAAGTACCAAAAAACTCCTAGGAAGAAACTCGATGGCATGAATAATCCCAGTTTTCATAGGAGGGAACATTGAGCAGGAAGGATGAATTAATGACTTGCTTAAAATAATCCACATCAGGAGTTGTCAGGGGAACAACTTGAGGTCTTCGCCACGAGGCCTAGTCTGCATCTAACAGCCTCTCCATCTACTTAGCATACAACTCCACTTCCTAAAAGGACAGAGGTGCCTCCTCATGGAACTATTTCATGGTTTAATCCCTAAAGGATACAAAGTATAGATTCATTTTTATTTTTTGGCCGTGCCACGCAGCATGCGGGATCTTACTTCCCCAACCAGGGATTGAAGCCATGCTCCCTGCAGTGGAAGCGTGAAGTCTTAACTACTAGACTACCAGGGAAGTTTCTAGACTCACTTTTTTTTTTAATAATAAAAACATAAGTAATTTATTAAAATTTGAAGGCAAAAACATAATTTTAAAAGATTTAGACCTATGTTAAGCATGATGGAGTATGGATGCTTTCTGGAAATCCACAATCAGATGCAAGAGTATCACTTTCATAATGTTCTAGTAGACTGAGTTTACTTTTAGTTGTGTTTGATGAAACAGTCACTATTGTACTGTCTTTCTTAACAGAAATGTGTTTTTTCGAAGACTCACTTCTAATAGATTCATTTTTAACTTGTTAAAATATAAGTGTCTTTTTGGTTTGTGGTGACCTTAAAAAAACCCAGCTAAATCAGAACCAGGTAATCCATTGTAAATTGGAGACTGATTCACCTATAATCCTGGATAAAGTAAAAGGATGAATCACAATGTTGCTTTAAATTCCTTCCAGCTCTTTGTTTATTGTTTCCTCTTGAGTGGAATTCCATTTATTCATTAATCTAGCTCTGTTCCCAACAGCTTGGCATATAGTAGGCCCTCTAGTAAATATTTAGGACTAGGCATTTGTGCTCTGTATAGGATTTGCAGAGACCTCTCTCTGCCTCTGAGTCATGAATAGTTCTTTAGACTCTAAGGAGTTGGCAAACTCTTTTAGACTCTTAAGAGTCCAAGAGTCTGCAAACTATGGCTGGTGGACCAGCCACGTGTTTTTATAAATACAAGTTTTATTCAAACACAGTCAGGCCCATTCATTTGTATGTTATCTGTGGCTGCTTTCCCTACAAGGGCAGAGCTAAATCGAAGTGACAGAGACTGTATCGCCTGCAAAGCCTAAAATATTTGCTATTTGGCCTTTTACAGAAAAAGTTTTCCAATCCTTGCATTTAAAATCTATTTATTACCTTTTATGACTAACATGGGGTTGAGCCAGTGTCTAGCTTAACAACAAATGCCCTATGACAAATGTTCATAGATCAGCAAACTGCTAACCTAGTCATGGAAGTCTAGTTCAGTTACAGGCTTAGCTAATATGTACATCAGCAAACATAGTAATGATGATTTATACTTGCATGGCACTTTATGAAATATTTCATGTATATCTCACTTGATATTTCCAATAACCCTAGAAAGTAGGCAGCAGGTATTACTTTTTCATGAGGTAACAGTTTCTGAGACATTGCATATCTCAGGGTTAAAAGGAACTCAGATTCAAGTGTTTTTATCTTTTAGCAGCTAAAATGATTCCTTTATCTCTGGAAAATGCTGATTTAAAAAAAAAAAGGAGAAGTTATTAACATTTATCATCTTATGATGCACTGATTTGAAATAATATATTGGAAGATCACTTGCAATTAATTGTACTTTGTAATAACATGTCCTGTCTTCTTACTGTTGTATTTTTATGTCAATAAATTGGTAATAAAAATAATATAAACATGTAATCTGATGGTTTAAAAAGTCAAACTAAATAAACCTAATTGAGTTATAAGTTAAGAATACAACCTTAAATTTTTGAAATGTTAGAACCTACAAGGTAAGTCAGTTATCTGGCTTTCCTGAATTAGCAAAATTAAAAAACAAACAAACACACAAATCCCCAAAACTCTTGGAGTAACAGAGAAAAATGTCAGGAAAAATATAAGTATATATGAAAAATATGAGTATATACGGGAAAATAGTGAAAGATTGACATAGTTCTCTGTTATGGGTCAAATCAAGTTGAGATAAATATTTCAGTGGTGTTTACAAACTTTAGATGACTGTTATGATATCTTTCTTGCATCATACAAGAATTGATTTCTGTGTGATCAAACAACTTAGGAGGAATTTCTAGTTGACCAAAACATTGCTGCCTTGGAACAGCATACAAAATTAGGACAATAGGTTGTATGATTCTAACTGCATGGCATCTGGAAAAGGCAAAACTATGGAGACAGTAAAATATCTGTGGTTGCCAGGGGTTGGGGGAAGAGAGGGATGAATACGTGAAACACCGAGGGTTTTTAGGACAGTGAAACTATTCTGTATGATATTATAAAGATGGATACATGTCATTATACATTTGTCCAAACCCATAGAATATACAACACCAAGAGTGAACCCTTATGTAAACTATGAACTTTGGGTGCTGATGTGTCAATGTAGGCTCATCAGTTGTAAGGAATGTTCCACTCTGGTGGGGACGTTGATAGTGGAAGAGACTATGCATATCTAGGGGTAGTGAATGTATAGGAATTTCTATATTTTCTTCTCAATTTTGCTGTGATCTGAAAATTGTTCTAAAAAGTGAAGTCTATTTAAAAAATAATTAGTACAATGGACTAACAAAGGCCATAATTCTGTGTCCTCCTTAGAAACTTTATAAATGTGCATTAAGAAAATAAATTTTGGGGGCGTACCATGGCATGGATACAAAAAAAACCAAAGGCCTAGAATCCTTTCAGAAGAATGGATCCAGAGCAAACTTACTTCACACCCGGACTGAGTTTCCCATGAGCTTGACTCCTTCTCCTGAGGGAGAACCCCTCTTTGGAAAGCTTGGTCTCCCAGGCACGTCTGACACAACGAAGGCTCGAAGTCTGGCTCCCCTGGTGGCATGTACACCACTGAGGGGCCCGTGTACTTCAGGCTGGGACTCTGATGCTTGTCCACACTGACCATCGGACTCTTGATCCATCTTCGTACCTACAGTGTGCAAAAGAAAAGAAAAAATGTGTTTTACCTCCTTTGATGTCTAATGAGGCCTTGATGGGAAAGTTGGTGGGATGGACACTCATGAAAGGAGTCTCACAACTTCTCTACCTATCAAATCGTAACATAACCTGAATTGGTCAGTGCTGGCCACTCATTTTCCAGCAGCTTCTTTTTTTTGGCTGGTCATTTCATTTCGCTGAGTCTGTCTCCCCATCTGTAAGACTGGAGTAGTAATATTTCTGCCCAGGTTGTTATGCAGATTTTAAAATATTTTAAAATGTCCAAGTGTTTTGCCTGGCACATAATATTGAGTAGATGGTGCTTATTTTACTTCAACTCTTACTCTTATGATTATGCTGACAGAATGATAGTTCACAAATGTCTAAGGTGAATTGTCACCAATTCACCTTAGAAAAAGAAATAAAAGAAGTTGCTCCTGGCTAAGAAATTATCTCACTTCGGTTTTTTCTTTTCCTTAAAGTTTTAAAACTCACCACTTGTCTTGTTTGCATGTAGAATTCTTGTAACGTAGAGAAAAAAATGTAAAGGTATTCTAACATTAAAAGGATAACATTTATATAGTACTTTCAATATGAAAGGCACTGTTCTAAGTGTTTAACATGCAACGTTGTTTTTTTTGTTTTGTTTTTTTTTTGCGGTACGTGGGCCTCTCACTGTTGTGGCCACTCCCGTTGCAGAGCACAGGCTCCGGATGCACAGGCTCAGCGGCCATGGCTCATGGGCCCAGCCGCTCCGCGGCATATGGTATCTTCCCGGACCGGGGTACGAACCCGTGTCCCCTGCATCGGCAGGCGGACTCTCAACCACTGCGCCACCAGGGAAGCCCCAACGTTTTTTTTGTTTGTTTGTTTAATCCTCAGAACAGTCTTACATATAGGCACTATTACTAATCCCATTTTGCAGATGAGAAGACAGAGGCACAGAGAAATGAAACAAGTTTCCCCAAGGCACAATACTGGTGTCAAGCAAAGGCAGGACGCAGGCACTTTGAATCCACTCTCTACTCCTTTACAAGCATGCAGTTTTAGCAAGTGTTGGAGTGATTTATGACTTGTCATCAAATGCTTGAAATTCATCCTGATTTAATATGTCTTTTCCATGCTCTTTGAAACTCCTGAGGATTCTTTTTATAGTTAACCAATTGGTGAAATTAGTGTATATTGAAAGGATGAAAAAATAAAATCACAGTACTGAATTTTAGTTAGTAATGCTGACAATTAGATTTTTAAAAAATATACTGAGAATAAACTAAAACTGCAATAGCATAAGAATGTTTAAGCAATTTGATGGAATATTATGCCATCACTAAAAATAAATATTGTGAAGACTCTGTGGCAACATGGAAAATGTTTAGAATGTAATTATACGAAAAAAAGCCAAATACAGAATTGCTCAATCACTATAATTGCAAATGTAAAAATATATGTACTATCTATAGACAAAGCAAGAAAGTAACAGGCAAAATAGAAACTTGCATTTCTTGTTAGGATCATGGATGTCTTAGTTCTCCCTCTTTTTACAGTGTCCTGTGCTTTAATTTTTTTTAAAGAATAATTTCTTTTAAAGTTTATAAGAATCTTAAGCAATTAAGATCATCATATTTCTTTCTTTGGTTACATACCAGTCTTTTACTTGCTTTGTGTATAGGTACTCTTTTCAATGTCATTTAAAATAACCTTTTTGCATTTACTATTCTAATGTTAACATTTGGGAGGGTTCCATCAGTATTTCTTATGCGCTGGAGCCCCGTAAGCATGTTAGTAGCTGCATTCAAAGTGTTTGTTTGTGGCTTCCCTGGTGGCGCAGTGGTTGAGAATCCACCTGCCAATGCAGGGGACACGAGTTTGAGCCATGGTCCGGGAGGATCCCTCATCCCTCATCCCACATGCCGCGGAGCACCTAAGTCCGTGCGCCACAACTACTGAGCCTGTGCTCTAGAGCCCACCAGTCACAACTACTGAGACTGCGCGCCACGACTACTGAAGCCCACGTGCCTGGAGCCCATGCTCCGCAGCAAGAGAAGCCCGCGCACCGCAATGAAGAGAAACCCCCGCTTGCCACAGCTAGAGAAAGCCCGTGTGCAGCAACAAAGACCCAACTGAACCAAAAATAAATAAATTAATTAATTTTAAAAAAAGAGTCACATAAGGAATTGTCATTTTATTTGATATCAACTAAGACTTCCCAAAATAGTTCAGATGACTTTGAGCATAGGCTGTCAAACAATGCATAGATGCTTTTATAGAATTTGAGAGCTGAAAGAGACCCAAAGATGTTAGTAATTTGCCCAAAGTCACAATGTACATTATTAAGTGGGAAAAACTACACCTCTTAGTTTAAGCAAATCAGTCAACTAGTTTCTACTAGGGTATAAGCTGGCAAACTCAGTGTCTTCAGAGGCTGGCAAGAACAGGAAATGTGTAAAGCCTTATGACCAGGGTATAAAAATAGGGAGTGGTAGAGATTGTGGCAAACTAGGAGTGCATGCTTGCCAAGAGTTTTTAAATTTAAATGAAAAAATGAACAAACAAACACATAAAACCCCCAAGCAAACAATGCTGGCCAAATAAAACCCTAGTCAAACATACCCTACACCTTCAAGAGTCACTGCTTGACCCTTGAAGTTATTCTAGCAAGTAGAATAAGTATGAAGTAGAATTCTATGAAGTAGAAATAAAATGATTTGTTATCTTCTAACTTAAAAAAAATCCAATGCTTTCAACATTTTAACTTTCATTCATGCATTCATCACTTATTATCGAAGGCCAGCTACATGTCAGGCATAATCTAGGCATTGAGAATTCAGTTTACAAGTCAGATCCCCCAAAACCTGCCCTCGTGGAGCTTGACTTATGACTAAGGGAATAAATTATTTATTTATTTAAATAAATAATAAAGGGGGAAGTAAAGCAGAGATGAGTGATCAGTCTCAGTGGAGGGTTCGATTTTAATTTTATGAGATTTCGGGAGAAAGATTCAAGCTGCAAATATGAGTTGAAGACTTGAAACAAATAGCCGTGTTCTACTGAAGTCTTCCAGGGGAAAAAACCCAGTGACTTGCCAAGATATACTTGTGAAGTATGTGTCATATTTCTGAGGATTTGGTTATTAGAATCTATTATATTTCACGTAAACTTACTGAATAACATGACTTACTCAAGTCTTCTAAGAGTGAGTGTTTTGTGTTTTGTGCCTTCACACCTCCCACTGGGTGCAGGGAGTGGGTGGGGTGACATTTCATTAGAAAGGTCCCTGATTCCAAATAACCTTCAACGAATTAACCCATTCTGATCCTTGCAGACATGGGACTAGGATCCTCCCTCTCTTTCTACAGAAAATGTCGTGAGGGAAATTTAGAAATATTCCATTTCTCCAGAAGCATCAGGGAGAAAGGTGTTATAAAAATAGATGTAGTGATACATTTTGTGAAAGGACTGTGGCTGGCATTCATCGCCTGCTTTGTCTTGAACTGCTGTATCTCCTCTGGCTAAGTCCTCTTACTGGCTTCAGTCTGTCCCTTCCCTCCCTACTGCTTTGCACGTTTCACTGCTTTAGAGCCTTCCAAGTGGTTTTTATTGGCCTGATTCATGACAGGGTTGATGATGTGTACTTGATCTTGAGAGAGTGGCTGGACAGGGAGTGAGTACAAGGGCCCTCCCTCTGGCCTTGGACTCCGGCAAGGTGCCCTCCAAAACTGCTGAGTGCAGGACCTCTCCCTTGGCCCTGAGGGAATTCAAGCTACAACCGGCCTATTGTGGTAGTTGCTGACAGCGAGTGGCTTCGGGAGCCCCTCAGAGACCTGTCACAATGGCTCTCGGAAAACCGTAGCAGCTGCATGTGTGAGAAAAATGAATGCCCGGATACAGGCTGCTGCCCTGGCTCCTGGGCCACCTGGGCCTGGTTTTATTCAGAGCCACACACCCGTTTGTGGAAAGCATTGTAAACAAACACGGACTGGGGTGAGACATCCTCCTCACCCCGAATAAATCAAAAACTCCCTCACTTGGGCTTTCTAGATGTCTGTTCTCCAAACTGCATCAGACTTTTAAAGAAGGAATTACCTCTCCAGCCACAGGTCAAAGAGTAAGGCCTTTCTTTTAACCTCACACTACTCTTACTGAATAGTGTGTATGCAAAATATTAAGCCAATCTCTTTGCTAAATCAGTCTGCCCTGGTTTTATTAATTTCTCTATTTGAATAGATTTGAAAAAAATCTCCAAAAGCAATAATCCAGCAGACTAGAAAACCACCAGATGTGATTAAAAAGATTGGCCAGCTTCGAGGGATTTTCCACTAGTGGTTTTCTTTTCCTATTAAATAATAGGAAACATATATTACTCCTAAATTAATATGTTTAAGCTGATAATGATGTCCACTGATACAAAAGAATTGTAGAGGGCTCAGGTACTTATCTGTGAATTCACAAGGCAGCAACTGCTGGTCTCATCACTCCTTTTGTTTTCTGGGAATAAAGAGCTGTCTTTTCCTTAAAATCCAAGCAAACTTGATGTTGGGCACAACTTTGGCAATTTCCAGAGAGGCGTTTTTTATTATACAAAACTGACTTTGTTTATATGATGCCACCATAACTTTCAATTCAGATATAGTCAAGCAAGTTTTCTAGTAAAATGATCTGAATAATTCAATTGATCATAAAGAGAGATCTCCACACCTATTCCTTTTTCCGGAGGGGTGCCTGCCAGCAGGCTGGTTATGACATTAACGTAATTCAGGAGAAGGCTCCTAGAAGCAAGTTCCTCTTACCTTGGTGCCCAGGGCCGCTTCATAGCACGGTTCCTAAAATATTAACAGTGCTGTGATACAAGGTCAATGATATTAATCTGATTTCTTCACTTTAGCTATTCGTGGTCATCATCTAACTTTCTTTTCTCTGAACATCATCTGCAGTGTGTATTGCTCATATAAAACCGTGAGACTTTGATGCTCACCAGCTGTTATGCTATGTCATCTCTCCAACTGGAACATAAGTGTGAGGACAGCATCTTAGGCATTTTTTTTTTTAATTCCCCAGAGGCTAGCATTAGGCCTTACAAATAGTAGGCAATAAAAATAGGAATTGCTTGATTATTTTTGACAATAACTATATTTATTCATTTATAGTTTTTTTTTTTTTTTTTTTTTGGCTGTGTTGGGTCATTGTTGCTGCATGCAGGCTTTCTCTAGTTGTGGCGAGCGGGGGCTACTCCTCCTTGTGGTGTGAGGGCTTCTCATGGCAGTGGCTTCTCTTGTTGTGGAGCACGGGCTTTAGGCGTGCGGGCTTCAGTAGTTGTGGCACACGGGATTAGTTGCTCCGCGGCATGTGGGATCTTCCTGGACCAGGGCTCGAACCCGTGTCCCTGCATTTGGCAGGCAGATTCTTACCCACTGAGCCACCAGGGAAGCCCTCATTTATAGATCTTAACACACTTGGCTGTCATCCTCTATCAAGGTAATAAATATGTTCTGCATAATGATTTCTTTCACACAGCAATAGCTCCTCAGAGCAGACACCCTGAGAAGACAGAGTGGCTTTTGGAATTCCCCTCCTTTTATGCCACTGCCCTTGGGATTTCCCAGTCCTTTCTTCTCAGCATTGGCCAAGGTAATTGCATCCTGTTCGAGATTCTCAGGGTCTAACCCTGTGTTTCCCCAGGCCTCGTCTGGGGGATGGGGTGGTGAGGAGGGCTAGGGGGAAGAGGCAGGAATGAGATGGTCCACATCTCTTCACCCTTTTCTACGCTGCTACCCGCACCCTCAGCCACATCCCCTGTTACAGCTGCCAGCCCTCCCTGTTCTACCAGCATGAGGTGGTGAGGATTCAACACCAGACCCGCTTCTTGTACTTCAGTCCTGTAAATCCCTTCTTCTTCCTCCTTGTTTAGGTGCCCACCTCACCCCATCTCCCCCCACAAAGCTTTAAACAGAAAAAGCTCAGAATTCACTGACATAAGTCTTTCTTTGGAAATGGAAGTAGAGTTTTTCTCAGTCCTTTAAGTTCTGGGACTGAGGCTTTTAGCTTGAATTTGTCTTTCCTGGATCTAGAGAATTAAAAAAAAAGAAAAAAGAGGAACAGCCCTTGGCAGGATGGGAATGGTGAGGACAACAGAAAAAGTTATGCTTAAAACCAAACATGTTCGATTTAATGGATTGTCTGGCATTCTGGAATCATGTACCTTTGGTTTTTTTAGTGTTTAAATGGCCCTTTAAAAAAAAATGAAAGGCTTCTTTTGTGCTGGACACAAAGTAGGTATCAGTAAATATTTGTTGAGTGAAGGGATGGATAAATTAATGGTGACAGTAAAAAAAAAAAAAAAAAAAAAAAAAAAGAGGAAGTAGGAGAGAATTCTTTCAGGTAGTATCTCTTAGGGGGCAGTATGTACTATTTGCTCTTGGAATTGAAAAATAAGGCTCAGGGAAAATGGCAAGCCTGGGCTGATCCCCGGGAAAGAGCCTGGCCGGCCTGTCCACAGCTAATCCATCCACACACGCTTTGGAAGCTTCCTCTTCTGGCTCCTCCAATAAACCCCTGTTCCAGGAGCTTTAACTTCTCTCTTGGCTACTGTCCCGTGGCATATTCCACACATTGAAATATTTGAAATATCTCTAAAAAGCCAGCAAACTAACTGAACTCATGACACCCCCTTTTCACCCACAAATTTCCTGGTTCCAGAAACCCTCTTTCACCACCACCCCAGCCCTTTTCCTTCTTAGCTAAGCTTTATGAAAACATGATCTCCATTTCTTCACCTCACATTTACTCCTCAGCCCATTGCAATTATCCATTAAACAAATATTATGGATCACCTAATATTTTCTGGGACTAAAGGGAAGAACATGACAAAAAGAGTCTCACTCCATTGAAACAAGTTTTTACTGAGATGTCAATAAACCTCATTTCCAAATCCAATGGACCCTTCTCAGTACTTAACCTGGCTTGCATACTCCGCAGCATTTAAAGGTTTCAACAAAAGTTCAAGAAGTCTCTGCCTGGCATTATGCTGGGTGGTGAAGATACAAAGAAATAAAGTTGCTTTAGTGACCTTTGAGTGAGGTTGCTTGCATTTCAGAGGAGACTGCCCCACGAGCCTGTGGGTTATCACATCATAGTATGTTAAAGTAGCAAATAGTTAAAAGCATAAGCTCTAGAACCACACTGCTTGGCTGCAAAACCTAGCATCACTGCTTAAGCAACTGACTGAGCCTTCCCAAATCTCAGTTTCTACACTTGTAAAATAGAGATAATGATAATACCAACCTCATCAGGGTTTATGAGGCCTAAATGAGACAGTGCAAGTAAACTCAGCACTTGGCACTGGGTGAACACTTGGTTAATATTTGCTATTATAGTTATGGTTCCAAGCATGAGAGAATCTTATACAAAGTGCCATGGCAGAAAAAGTGGGAGGTATTTGGCCCAGTTGGGAGAAATCAGGGAAGGCTTCCTGGAGGAAGTGATGGTTAAACTGAGGTTTAAAGGTTGAGTTAAAGGAAGCCAGGTGAATTGAAATGGGAAAGACACTTCCAGCAGAGAGGATGACAGGGACCAAATTACAGAGGCAAAAATCTGCATGTAAAGTATAGAAAATAAGTCCATAGAGGAGAGGCAAGAACTGAAGCTGGATAGAAAAGTTAGTTTGTGGGGTGATGAATGGTCACTGAAGTGTTTAAAGCAGGAGAGTGGGACGGTCAGATGTGTCTTTCAATGCAGTACGATGGATGGATTTAAGTAGATCAAGAACACAAGTAGCTAGATGAGTCAGGAGTCTTTGATTATAAAAGAAATGATAAGGGCCAAAAAAGAATAGCAGCAGTGGAGGTGGAAAGGAGGGATGAATCAGCAAATCTATCTATCCTGCAGCTCTCAAGCCTATATTCATTCGAGAATCACTGTTTTATTGTCTTTTATCTGGATTCTTAAAGCCAAGCCTTAAATGGTCTTGACCCTTTAATCCATTCTCACTGAAACCACAGCATCTTTCCAAATGGAAAAGCCGATCTTGTCCCAGCTTTAAACTCTTCAGTGGTTTCCAATCAATGGCAGCAGTGGCTTTCAAATCTGTTTGGTAAGGATGGATGTGCTGTAAGAAAGTCCTGTGCAGGGAGTTCCCTGGTGGCCTAGTGGTTAGGGTTCCAGGCTTTCATGGCCGTGGTCAGGGTTCAATCCCTGGCTGGGGAACTGAGGTCCCGCAAGCCACACGGTGTGGCCAGGAAAAAAAAAGTCCTGTACATATACACATTTATACACATTTGTAATACAGAGAGAGATAGCAGGAAAAATAGTCTACCTCCAACTTTATTCTTTTTTCATGACATGCACTGACATTTTCTATTCTAATCTATTCCTTTAAAATGCTTATTACAACCCACTAATTTGATTTCATGACCCACTAATAGCTGACACACAAATTGAAGAACAGTCATCGAAATGGTAAAGCCTAGGGGAATTCCCTCGAGGTCCAGTGGTTAGGACTCTGGGTTTCCACTGCAGGGGGCCTGGGTTCCATCCCTGGTCAGGGAACTAAGATCCCGCATGCTCCGCGGCATGACCAAAAAAACAAAAAACAAAAAGGTAAAATGGTAAAGTCTAAACTCCTTGGCCCGGGATACCTGTTCCCCTAGATCTGCATTCTCCTTTCCCATTGTGCCCCCCCGTGTATCCAGAGCCTCCACCATATCATTCAATTTTCAGTTGTCTTAAAGACTGGTCTCCTAAGTCTTTGGCTGTTTACAAACTCTCCCCTCTGACCCACCTGTCCATCTGGGAACCCTTGCTAAGTGTCACACACTAGGGACTGTCTACCGTCGTCTGTCTTCTCACTGCTCCTTGACCCATTAAGGTGTTTATTTGTTCAAATGGGAACTCACATTCACTCTGATTTACTTGTCTATTTTCCCTATTAGAATGTGAGTTTCACAAGGAGGAAGACATTATTTTCTCTCATTTATTCATTAAAGGGACATTTACAAAGTTTCTTTTGTGTGTTCCCTCTTCCTAGCCCATCCTCTCCCCATTTCCTGTCTGCCCTGACTTTGAGCTGAAGCTCCCAAGGAAAGAGGCTCACTATTATACCTCCTGAGTGCAGCTCCCGGCATATAGTAAGCGATACAGAAATATTTGTCGATTGACTTAAAGCCAGGTGTTATTCAAGGCACAGGGAATAAAAAAATAAGAGGCAATTGTCCTTAAGAATCAACAAGGAAATCAACAGTTGTAAAAGAGTGTTAAAGTTAGTTTGAGTTCATCTTTGGGAACAACTAGGACAGGGCGGTGATGGGGGTGGGTTTTGGATAGAGTGGATAGCGTGATGGGCTTGGCTGGAGCCGCCCTTGGGGGTGAGCATGTATAGGGCAAGACAGAAAGCCAAAGATGAAAGGGCATCAGCTATCAAAGGGACTTGACCGCCTGAATGATGGAATGTTATCCTTCACTCCCAGGGAGGGAAAACTTAAGGGTTTTAATCTTTCCAGTGATTAGACTTGCCGTACTCTGGATGAATTAGAACACGTCCAGGGGAAAGGCAGCCTAGACCAGAGGAACAAACACTGGGTAGAGAGGTCGGCGGGGGGGGGTGGGTCTCGAGAAAGCACATCTTTTTTTTTTTTTTTA
>RJWK010003796.1:0-13993 GCA_004363435.1 Platanista minor | reverse complement strand
ACGCAGGCTCAGTAGTTGTGGCTCACGGGCTTAGTTGCTCCGTGGCATGCAGGATCTTCCCAGACCAGGGCTCGAACTCGTGTCTGCTGCTTTGGCAGGTGGATTCTTAACCACTGCACCACCAGGGAACCCCAAGAAAGTGCATCTCCTACA
The DNA here is from genome assembly GCA_004363435.1 of Platanista minor. Lineage (NCBI taxonomy): Eukaryota > Metazoa > Chordata > Mammalia > Artiodactyla > Platanistidae > Platanista > Platanista minor. Next base: position 13,840 of record RJWK010003796.1, on the reverse strand, counting down.
TGCGTTTCTAAACCTAGGGGAGCTTTTTAAGAAATGAAGGTAAACCAGATTCTTTTAAAAATTTTAAAATTTTCCTTTCAAGCTCTGTGTGACTGGGTGAAGGTCAGGGAAGACTGAATGAAGCATGAAAAGAGTGGGGCCTTGGAGGTTAGGGGGGTCAGGTAGGATGGGCAGGAGGTTACTGGACAGACCCAGGAGCGGGCACTGGGAGGGGTTACCCTGAGTACAATGCAAGTGGAAGCCTAAGCGCCATTCTGCAGCCCCTGTTGGAGCGCTACCTCATCATCCTTCAAAGACCGTCTCCTTCCCTTCTTCCTCCCTCCTCCCCCCAGACCGAATCTAACATAGTGTCAGAGGTTTATTATTTCATACAACTGCTAAATTCCTTAATAATCAAGGTATATTATGAATTTAATAGATTCTTATGGTTAAGGGTAGGGTCAGGTGTGACACATGAAAGGTTACTAAACAGCAAGTATAATATTGCTCTTATGTTATTCTGGAGTGAAACAGTCAGTTTACAAGTGATTTGGGTTTTCTCACAATTTAAAAACATGTAAAATGCTTCCCTGGTGGCGCAGTGGTTGAGAGTCCGCCTGCCGATGCAGGGGACACAGGTTCGTGCCCCGGTCCGGGAAGAATCCACATGCCGCGGAGCGGCTGGGCCCGTGAGCCATGGCCGCTGAGCATGCGCATCCGGAGCCTGTGCTCCGCAACGGGAGGGGCCCCAGCAGTGAGAGGCCAGCGTACTGCATAAAAACAAAAAACAAAAAACAAACAAAAAAAACCATGTAAAATGTAAAAATGATTTTCTACAGAAATGAATGAACTGGCTTATGAGAACTGGATTCTTGTTCCAGCTGTGCAACCACCTTGAGCAAGTCACTTAACCTGTTTGTACTTCACTGCCCTTATCTGTGGAATAGAGGGCTCGGTGCCGGTAAACCCCACAGTCCCTTGCAGCCACGTCACAGATTCAAGGCTATTTCTTCACTGGGCTCTACTAAGATAATTTGGAACCCCTACTTCTACGGTGTGCTGTGCTCAGCACAGGTCTGCTGAATGAACAAATGATCAAATAATATTTGCTTTACCCACTACATTTTCTCCTTGCTTTCCAAGCCAGTTACATTCTTCCGTAACTATGCATTACCTCCATTAGATAAACGGAAAAAACCCAAGGCTCTTAAAATAATCTTACGGTATTAAGGGCAGTTGTTAGAAAATCCTTTTAAACTGCAATGATGTAGACTGATGAAAGTCTCATTATTTGAACAGTGTACATTCCTTAATTAAATTGAAAGTGCTAAATGAAAGGGAGGATGATTTACATCCAAAATGGGGGCTTATTACTACTCCCTGATGTTCTTGCTCCTTCCTCCAGCCTTCTTATAACAGAAGCGGCACAGCACAGTCAGTTTCAATTTTATGCAAAAACAATTTTCCTCCAGATGATGCTTGTGCTGTACTGGTAATGGTTTCTATTTCAGTATTCTATTTTTTTCCCCTCACTTCATGTTTTATAAAGAAAATGGTAAGATTTAATTGTTCCCTGAAAACAAGAAGGAAGTCAAAGCTAACAAATAGATATTTATGAAGTCTCTACTATGTCCAAGAATTTTGAGGTACTAAAAATGTGGGAGATGGCAGAAGGAATTCAGAATGAATTGCAGATGTTTGAAAATCCTATGGAAACTGCTGAAATCGGAAAACTCACTATGACCTCAGAACAATTGAGCCAGAGGAAAATTACCATTACTATGAATCTGTGTAAGTTGAGAAGGAGAAAGAGATATTTTTCAGGACAGATGCACTTTTGGGATGTGAAAAAAAAAACTAATAATAATATTAAAACTAAAGGATTAGAATCAGAGAAAGAGCTTAGTAAGCAACATTATCCCTGGTGATCCTACACCCTCCAGAAATGGTGCAATCTGCCAATGGATAGCAATACTGAGCAGCATGAGATGACTCATTAAAGGAAAAATGAGCAAATGAAAATGGAGTATATAATCCAGAAATACATATTTAATGCAATACATTAATATGGTCCTCATTAAACCCCAAAAGGAAATAGCAAACCTTTCAGCTTTATGGGGAGGGTTTCATACATAACATTCAGGCAAAGGCAATTGTAAGACCTTATGTCTCTGGCCATGGTGATCGGTCCAAGAGTTGGCCTGAGACCCAAATCAGAATTAATCAGAATGCTTCTCTGCAATCTTTTCATACTGAAGCTGGGAGGTAGAGTTTTCTTCTTTCTGGATTGCAGACCCTAGGGATGTGTCCCGAGGAAATACCAGCAGCCTCTCTCTTGTCATGTGGAAAAGGCTGAGATAATAATCTACCTAGGGAGAGGCAGAACTGAAAGGCAGAGGCACGTCATACCCAGATTCCAGAAAAAGTAAGCATTTTTTAAATGTGGACCATATTGGTGTAATTAGATGCAAGGAATACAATTCTCCAGGGAAAGAAAGTTGTTTTTAGGTAGACATAATTCAAAATATTTCACCCGTTGAACAGCAGGAGCACAGAGCACAGACATTGTCTGTAGGACCCAGGCAGGATCGCTTAGGGCTCCTACTGTCCCAATTTCATGCCTCGGCTTATTAGATTGTGGAGAGTTCTTGAAGAGTCCTTTGGGACAGGCAGGAACAGCTAGGTTGGTTGGAGGGAGGGGACACTCAGAAAGTTCTGGACAGTGGCTATTTACTAACCCTTACAGAAATATTTCAACATTTCAAAATCAGTATGGCTTACCATGCACGTCAACTGAACATCAGCCTTTGGGAAAAGAGGAAATGGAATTGTGGTTATTCTCTGTGGAAATGACAGAGTAGACTGTGTGATGAAGGTTGTACGTAGCATAAGAACTGTCCAGTTGCTTGAACTCAAATTGTTCTTACAGTTTGGATTTTATGGTCGTCTTTTATATCCCCAATTGATAATGACCAAAATTTCATTTCTTTCCTCAATCCAGCTGTCCCTGAGCCCTCCACCAAGTGCCAGAAGATAATAAAAAGCATTTAAAATGTCTTTTGTCCATGTCCAAGGTTAAATAAGATGAGTACTTACATTTTTTAAAAAATTAATAAATTTATTTTTGGCTGTGTTGAGTCTGTGTTGCTGCGCACGGGCTTTCTCTAGTTGCAGCGAGCAGGGGCTACTCTTTTGTTGTGGTGCGTGGGCTTCTCACTGCGGTGGCTTCTCTTGTTGCAGAGCACAGGCTCTAGGCGCATGGGCTTCAGTAGTTGTGGCACACGGGCTCAGTAGTTGTGGCTCACGGGCTCTAGAGTGCAGGCTCAGTAGTTGTGGCCCACGGGGTTAGTTGCTCCACGGCATGTGGGATCTTCCCGGACCAGGGCTCGAACCCGTGTCCCCTGCATTGGCAGGCAGATTCTTAACCACTGCACCACCAGGGAAGTCTTGAGTACTTACATTTCATAAAGAAATATAGGGCAAAATATTCTGAGCATAAGGGAAACTAATCCTAACTAATTAAAAAAATAGGAAAGAATTTTCCAAAAACATGAAATAAAATTTTTAAAAATGGATTTTGGTGGGTACTTTGGCTAATAAATCCACTAAAACAAAACAAAACAAAACAAAAATTTAGAGTATATGAAAACAAGGCATTTGAATTTCAGGCCTGTCTCTAGTGAACTGAGTGTTAAGGAAACACTGTTGATTGCAGTAAGAACTGTGGTCAGCAGACAACAAGCTCAACAGTACATTTTCTTTCCTCAGTCCCATAGGGAACATTCTTTAGGAACCAAGAGTCACAGGTTAAGTGGTGATTAAACATCATCACAGCAGCCTACTCATTTCCCTTTCTCCTTTGCCCCCTTCCAACCCACCCTGCGCTTCCCTACTAGAGCCGTCTTCCCAAAACATAGTTTTGATTATATTACTTCCTTGCTTAGTACCTTCAAAGACTTTTTATTTTCTGCTGAATAAGGGCCAAGCCACTTTGTTTAGCATTTACCTGGAATCTCTCCATGCTCTGGCCCTGACACTATTTGCCATCCAGTTCCCCATGATTCACCTGCTTTTGTGCCATACACCAGCCAAAACAGATTACTTGTTTTTTTCCTAACAAATCCTTCATTTTTTGATCATTGAGTTTCTGGATTCTTATGTGTTCTTGTCAGTAGGAGGGACTTTTATTCTTCATCTCATCTCAGTTTTGCTGGGTCAAATCTCAGCTAAACTTGAAAACCTGGCTCTAAAATCATCTTCATGAAGGCTTATTACAACTTCATGAAGTATCTTCCTCCTTGAACCCCCCCCATTTTTACTTCAAACGTCTTATGTGAATCTATCATATTGTATAGCAATGTGATTCATACACTATTTAAAGATTCCAACTAGTATTTATTTTCATGGATAATTACCATGAGGTATCTTCCCCTCCTGGGATTATGAGAAATATAGAATAATTTTTTTGCCATAATGTCATGCTAGAAGGGTTAGGAGAAAATAACTCATCATGTGTATATGAAATTGGAGGACTTCATTTATACTCTGAGAATTCCCCTGAGGGTTCAGTCTGTAAGACTAATTTCTTTGCCAATACTGTTGCTCTTCCTTTTCCTAAGGGGCTGTATGAGACCTTGAGGGCTACTATAAAATTTCTAACATGTCCTTAGACCAATGATTTCCACTGATGTTGACATTTATGTGACTTGGATAGCGGTCAATGATCTACTTAAAATTTCATCACCGAGTGCTTTTCACCTTTCTATGCATGGGTATTAATTTTGCTTTTCTGATTCTATCAAGCTTTATCTTTTTACTTATCACTTTCTTGAAAAATCACTGGTCTCATTATAGCCGTTCCCCACCTAGTCATTTTCCCTTGGAAACATACAAGGGCCAACATGAGAAGGTTTGGTGTAGGGGTGCTTGACTCATTTTACAAGGAATCCTCAACTTTGTTCTCTATCATTTTCCTCTCTTGGGTGAAGAATTTCTCCCAGTCTCATTCAATCTTCCAGCGGCCTTTCACTGTAGAAGGGTACCGCTACCCGGTAGAGGATACTTCCTATTATCATTTCATTACTTATATCTTGTCCATGACTGTCTTGAGGGCACACAGAAATTCCTACGTATTTGTAGATGAACAGATGGGTAAAGGAATGAAGCGATGCCTTATAGTGGCAATTTAACTTCTTAATTAGTGTCCTTTACTAGATGGTAAATTTTTTAAGGATAAAGTTTTCACCTTAGACATCTTTGTGTCACTTGTCACCCCAGGCAGTGTCTCGCATGGATCAAGTTCAGCAAATATTTGCTTTATTAGTTGCTAAGTAACTACCTGTCACCCCATGGGGTCTGAATGGAGTAGCAGACCCAGTCTCTGGAAATTTCACGGTCTTATTCTCTGTTCCACCTTCCTTGAATCTAGACCATAACCATAATTTTAAGGTCCTGATCCAATTTTTTCATCCACCTAGCCATTCATAGTTTTAGCTCTTGTCTGTTTTGATGTTTATCTCACTATCTTAGTATTGTTAGAAGGTCTGATTTCAAGTGTTGTTTCTTGAACTTATTTTGAGCAACTAAAACTCCGAGTATTTTCGCATCCATGAAGAGGTAATGGGGCTTCCCTGGCGGCGCAGTGGTGGAGGGTCCGTTTGCCGATGCGGGGGACGTGCCCCGGTCCGGGAAGATCCCACATGCCGCGGAGCGGCTGGGCCCGTGAGCCATGGCCGCTGAGCCTGCGCGTCCGGAGCCTGTGCTCCGCAACGGGAGAGGTCACAGCAGGGAGAGGCCCGCGTACCGCAAAAAAAAAAAAAAAAAGAGGTAATGATCATACTTATCTAAAAAGTGGTTCAAATTAGAAGACAAGCAGGTGGTAGTTAACAGGAAGGCATCTGAGCCCTCTGTGAGTATGTTAAATGAATATACATGTATAAGGATAATTAATTTTGTAATTATTCACAGTTAGCTTTTCAAAGGTGAAACTGGCTCTCAGAAAAGACAGGAAGTCACTGGAGTTACTTCAGAGAAAGTTGCAGGCACTTGGCAAGTAGGGACAGAGGGAAGTCAAAGTTTACCTATGTACTTGAGCTTTCTTACACTTGAGCTATGACAGTAGCTCAAGTGTAAGAAATAAATTCACTATTTTCCTTCTAATTGTGGAATAAGAGAGACTGGCTTAAAAGCAGTTCAGGTAGAAAAAGTCCTAGGGATTTTAGTTCACACTAAACCTTAAAAGAATCACCAAATCCATCTTCTGGACTATTGGAATGAAGCTATATCAGTTGAAACATTGAGATTAGAACAAGGGAGGTGATACACTGACCTCTATCCTGCTAAATCAAATCAGGAGTACTGGTTCTAGACTTGGTTTTCTGATTTTAATAGGGGTATTGACAAACTAGGGAAGCCCTAAATAAGAACAGGTAAAATGGGGAAGGACATTGTGATGGTTAGTTATATGTATCAACTTGGCTAGGCTATAGTACCTGGTTATTAAATTAAACTCTAATCTATGGTTTGCTATAAAGGGATTTTGTGGATGTTATCAATACGAACAATCAATTGGCTTTAACTAAAAGAGTTTATCTTTGATAATCTGGGTGGGTCTCATCCAATCAGCTGAAAGGCCTTAAAGAGCAAAACAGATTTCCCTCAGAAAGAAGAAATTCTGCCTCAAGATTTCATCAACCTTCCAGCCTGCACTATACATTTCAAACTTGCTATTTCCACAATGGCATGAGCCAATTCATTGAAATAACTTTCTTCATCTATATCTCCTAATGGTCTGTTTCATTGGAGAGCCCTGATTCAGAGACCAAATAAGAAAGATGGAGATGAAAAACTTAGGAAGGCCATGACTACAGTTTCCCAGTATTTGTATAGCTATTGTGTGAAAGATGAACCAATGGATGGAGGTAACAGCAAGACATATGTGGGCTTTCCATATAACAGAAGTTAAATGGGGCTTTCTCTTAAAGAAGGCAGCTGCCCGTCAGAGGACACACTGAAGAAAAAATCTGACCAATCTTTTATTCTTTTATTCTGTGAAATGAAGTGCCCAAATAATGCTTTTTTTTTTTTTTTTTTGGTTCTAAGCATTAAATGAGTCCCTTTCTTATAGCTCTTTTACTACTCTTTGAAATTTTATTTGCTCTTATAACTATTCTTCCTGGACAGACTTTTCTGTGGTTCATTAAACAGTATTTCTAATTTGTGGACCATTGTATTAAGCTCAAAGCTCCTAGCTGCATATTCATCCACTAAGGAAAGCTTCTCACATGGTTCTAATTTTGCTGAACATAAAACTGATGCTTTTCTAAAGTCTTCCAACCATTCTGTAACAGATCAGGACTTGGAGAAGGTTAGCAAGCTTATAAAATTAACAGCAGGGTTTTTCTTACCAAACTAGGTGGCATCTCTCAGCCAAATGGCTTTAACAATGTACAATTTCCGCAAATTTTTCTGTGAGACTGTAGCCAGAAAAACAAATTCTATGCTAAGATAAGCATAGAATCAAGAAATGAATTTTTTATAAAGGCTATTTTTGAAATGCACAAATGATATTATAATGTTCTAACGCTTAGAACAAGGTCAAAGCTAGGAGGGAGGTGACTTAGAAATCAGCCAACACTTCCTGCAAAACACATATTTAAAGTGTGCCTTGCGCACCCAGCCCTGGTGCTATCATGCAAGCCATGCTCATGGAGGACTTTTCCCTTGAGCTTTATATTCCCTGAGGTACACTTCATAGAACTGCTTGCTATAATTATTTTTTCTACTTTTCAGCAACTTTAGCTGAAATATGGAGCCAATATAAAATATAATTACAATATAATAATCATCCCTTACCACTGGAGATGAATATAATGGATTTCCTCATTTAAAATGAGACACTTTTAACTATAATCATTAGTTCTTAGACAGAAATTATGCCTGTTTTAAGTCTCTGTGTCCAGTTATCTTGAAGGATATTGTATGTGTTCTGGTAGTGGTTAACATAATCTTGTTTCTGTTCTCTTTTATTTCATTAAATTATATACAGTTATATTAATTCAATGGAATGTAGACTTGGAAATATTTTAAAAATGAATTTCTGAAAAGGGAAAGATATTATTTTATATTGATCTGAAGAGAAATAATAAATCTTAGAATTGGATATATTTTTCACTACTATTTTTCAGTTCCTAAAGTCTCCATGGTGCTCTTAATTATTTGCTCTCTCTCATTTTCCTGGAAATGAAGACATTTTTAACAGACATATTTAAAAATTTCCAGATCTGTCAGGTGATGAAAAAAATATTTTTATATTTTGACTTTATATTGGACCTTGACTAGAAGAAAAGTTCATTCATTTGGAGTTTGAAGTTATTCTAAAATTCATGTTCAATTGATATTAATTTTCTAGTTAACCTAGGTGTTCAGACCTTATTTCAGAATTCTACATATAGTAGTAGCCTGGTAAAGAAAGCATCATCTCAGAATAGTGATTAAATGACTAATTTAGGTTACCGCATATAAATAGGCAAGCAGAAAAATAATAACTGTTCCTTTTTTCCTCTCTTCCTTCCTTCTTTCCTTCCTTCCTCTCTCTCTCTCTCTCTCTCTCTCTCTCTCTCTCTCTCTCTATTTCTTTCTTTCTTTTGGTCATGCCACGCGGTTTGTGGGATCTTAGTTCCCCGACCAGGGATGGAACCTGTGCCCCCTGCAATGGAAGCAAAGCATCCTAACCACTGGACTGCCAGGGAAAAAAGCTGGACTGCCAACATTTTTCTAAAGTACATCAGAGTTAATTTTGATAGTTTCTTGTTTTCCTCTTAGAGACTAGATTTCTGAGAGAAAAATAACTGTTGGTCTTATTTCTTCTCCTCAGGTCAGTAATTTGAACTGGGGTCACTTAGGTTGCCCCTAGATAAAACAGTGAGCAGGTGACTGTCCTAGGCACTCACGTAGATGTTGGTGACAGGGCCTGGGCCTGCCTGAGGCTCCAGCCAAGCTGTCTGACTCCACCCCAGTGCCCGGGGCTCAAGTTTCACCCCTAACCCTGCCCCGCTTCCCCTATACAGCGCATGCATGGGGTCCCCCTTAGGAGAGCGGGCACTGAAAGAGGGCTTGTGGCCTTTTGTAAAGGAAGCCTCAGGTGGGCTCTGGGGAGTGGCCTAGAGGGGTGTGGCTTATCTGGGGCAGTGCTCTGGGGGTGTGGGACTGGACTCCATACACTTTGTTGGGGGGTGGGAGGAGGGACAATGACACAAGGCCAGTGGCAGAGGCATTAGGTAAATGGGACCCACCTAGGGGCAGGGCAGATGCCAGGGCTTCCTCTCACTTCATAGGCTAGGCCCCAGTTTCCTCAACTTCCACAAGGCCAGAGGTTCTCAAATTTAAGCCTACATCAGAATCACATGGAGGGCTAATTAAAACACAGTTCTCTGGACCCCATCTCCAGAGTTTCTGATTCAATAGATTGAGGATGAGGACCAGGATTTGCATTTCTATCAAGTTCTCAGGAGAAGCTGATGCTACTGTTCCGGGGATCCCACTTTGAAAACCACAGCTCCAGGATTTCCAAGGTCCCTGCTTTTGCCCTCCTCCTGCAAATCAAGGAGGAGTTTTTGCAGCCCAGGTATCCTTTCTTTCCTCACCATGAAAATACATCTTATCTCTTTGCCACAAGGCCAAGTTGTCAGTACTTTCTAAATGTTTACTAATCTGATTAGCTCATTTGAATGTGTCCTAGCCCTCAGCAGCCTTTGGATGCACATGAGGTCATTTTAAAGGTAATGGCCAAATTATGTGTCTTAGTCTCCCCTCAGAGTGTCCTCAGAAGTAAATCCAGGTGTGTGTGTGTGTGTGTGTGTGTGTGTGTGTCTGTTCTTCAACCTCATCTGGGCCTCCAGTTGTGCTTGGGTTGTCTTGGCTCTGCACAGACACCTTTGTTGGTGACTGCCTCGCATTCTGTGATGCCTCAGCCCCTGTGTGTCGATGGGATGCTGACATGAGAGTTCAAGGATGGGGGCAGGTGTTTATGGGATGGAATATGCCCCTCTGCCCAGTTCTCTGTCTCATTCGACCATCACCAGAGGCCCAAGTGGCATACCTTGTGCTGAGTTTCAAAGCCACTGGAGAACACGGCCCTTCAGCATCTAGTCTTGACATCCCTTCCCCACCACTACTCAAACCCATCCCTTGATGTGGGCAGGGAAACAGATACTATACAAGTCTTTCAAACTTCACTTTCTCCTTCTCAAGGGCCTGTACGCCACAACTACTCTCCTGTCCCTTCTTCTTCCAGAAACTAAAAGCACACATGCATGTCATTTAGTATAAAGAGATATTGGGCACCCAATTCTATAGATCAATCCCAATTTCCGATTTAGGGTTCATCTGAGACACTGTGCTATATTATCAATGCAAATTCATTCCTTTATATGTTTGAACATTTCTGAAGGCCATAAGACTGTCACACTGGCTATCAAATACACTAAAATCCAAATGGTTGATTGAGAGGTTGTTTTTGTTTGTTTTCATTGAATTTTTGCTGCCATGTATTATCAGTGACTATTTAAAATATAATGATTTATGAGTGATATATATAATATCTGAGGTTACAGAATCTGAGTTTGATGTTTCTTCCCCATTCTAGATTTGTAAACGCTCAGCATTCAGTAAAATAAGAACTCTATTACAGTAAAAATGATGTCAAATTTCTACCAAGGATTCCATCAATAATGTCCCAACACACTAAAAGCAGCTTTCTCTTATCGAAGGACTATTGTGTCCCAGGCACTGTGCAGTTGTCACCTCTTATGCATAATATCCCACAAGGCCAACATCATCACTAATTTATAGATAAAAAATACTGAGGCTCAGAGAAGTCACTTGACTTGCCTAAAGTCACACAGCAAGTAAGATGCAGAATCCAGGTCTGACTGTTTTCAGAGTCCTAACTACTACCTCCTGCTGCTTCTCCACAGAATGTGCTGGACCACAACAACAAATATACAAACACATTTTTATCCTAGCACTTGTCATATACAGTATGTTTGGCATAATTAAATTATTTCCAGCAAAAGTTCTTTGAGCTTACCCAATAGAAATAAGCAGAAACAACATTCACATAAATACATATAATACATGGTATATTATAGAGCATTTGTTAGCTCTGGGTGTCAGCCACACCTTCTGCTCCTTCTGAGGAAAACTCAATAATGGGACTTTGTCATATTGGCCACAATTGATTGAACCAAAACTAGTTTAAAATGAAACATTTTATCCAGGCATAAAACATAATATCCTTGAAATCAATTTTTCAAATTGCTGAGAGGTGTTCCGAAATATTTTATGATGAAAAATATGTTTGGTTCATCCTCAAAGCTCCCTTAACAAAGAGGAGAATGTGTATGCAGGGTTGCCATGGGGAAGCCTCCATGAACCTAAACCTGAAAATTGCTCTAAACCTGAAACTGGTCAAAACTAAAGAATCCATAAAATTACAGATGTGGTACTGGGAAGTCCTACTTTTTCTCTTATACCAGAAATACTTGGTATCTTAATAATTTTTTCTTTCTGTTATGTTTTCTATGCTCTTAATAATTTTCCTTGGTCTATGTCTCATCATTAAAGAAGACCAAGTCAACCTTAGAAAATCATAGGCAGGAAACCACATTTTATTCCATCACTCCTAAACCATCATTCATAGTACTCAGTGTCAGTATAGCTATAGCAACAGATGTTAAAATACGCATAGTAACTACAAAGGCTCTTTTAGTGTCAGTTTAATTTAAACCTTAACCGCAGGTTTCTTCCACAGATACAGTGAGACACCACAAGGATCCTCTTGTCTTGATGCTCCTTCCACACACTGCAATAAAAGTTCTTGTTTTGGAAACAGAGAAACCTTTTGAAGCAGCTGTCATGGCCCACTGTGTTTGTCATGGTCACACCACATGTGTTCTGTACATTAACCTTCTCAGGGCCAAGGGGCAAACCCGTCCCCCTCCCCACCCATTATTCTCACTGTGGAGTTGTGGCTACACATCTCAAACGGGAAGTAGGTAGTGTACTAAAATTGCAAAGTACTTTTAAAAAATACTTTAGAGAATGGCAATGAATTTATAACAATATTTACTATGGACAAGCTAGTGTGTTGCTTAGTTAGGGAGATAAACAGATGCATAATTGAATAAACACTCACTATTAGGAAATCTATAGTCCGGAAGAGTGTTGCTCACTAGAAATATAATGTGAACCACAAAAGTAATTTAAAATGTTCCAGGGACTTCCCTGGTGGCGCAGTGGTTAAGAATCTGCCTGCCAATGCAGTGGACATGGGTTCAATCCCTGGTCCAGGAAGATCATACATGCCGCAGAGCAACTAAGCCCGTATGCCACAACTACTGAGTCCGTGTGCTGAAACTACTGAAGCCCACGTGCCGCAACTACTGAAGCCCGCGTGCCTAGAGCCCATGCTCCACAACAAGAGAAGCCACCACAATGAGAAGCCCACGCACTGCAGCAAAGAGTAGCTCCCACTCGCTGCAACTAGAGAAAGCCTGCGCGCAGCAATGAAGACCCAAGGCAGCCAAAAAAAATAAATAAATAAACATATTCCGGGACTTCCCTGGTGGTCCAGTGGTTGAGAATCCTCCTTCTAATGCAGGGGATGCAGGTTCAATCCCTGGTCAGGGAACTAAGATCCCACATGCCACAGGGCAACTAAGCCCACATGCTGTAGCTACTGAGTCCACGTGCCACAACTAGAGGCCCCTTGTGCCGCAACTACTGAGCCCATGTGCTCTGGAGCCTGCGCGCCACAACTAGAGAGAAGCCCGTGTGCCACAACAAAAGATCCCGTGTGCCGCAATGAAGACCAGATGCAGCCAAATAAATAAATTTAAAAAATTAAAATTAAAATGTTCCTCTAGCTACATTAAATAAAGCAAAAAGAAAGAGGAAATTCATTTTAATCATATAATTATTTAACCCAATATATCCAAATATTATCATTTCAAAATGTAGTCAACATGAAACTATCAATGAGTTTATATAGTTATAAACTATCAATGTATATATATATTTTTTTATTTTTTTTATTTTTCCTTAAAAGCCTTTAACCTCTGGTAAGTAGGTTAACTTACAACACATCTCAATTCAGACTAGGCACATTTCAGGTGTTTGATAACCGCATGTACCTGGCAGCTACCGTATCAGACCTTATAGGTCTAGTACTTGGAAGAGACAAGGACATAAATGACTACAATACAAGCTCATTTGTTTCAGGGAGAGGAGGAACTTTTCCGTGGAGGAGATGGCTTTTGAAATTGGTGTTCTAGATAATGCTTGTGAGTTGGAGAGATGAAGAGTGTAGCTCACACTTTAGAAATTGTAGAAGCACCAACTTGGGGGAGGAAAATTGCAGGGAATCACAGCTCAGTTCAGTCAATGGAGTTTCTCCTTGTGCTCAGAATAATGACACAACTCCTTAAGGAGGTCTGTGAGGTTCTACTGAGCTTTTTTACTTTACACTCCAAACTTATCCCCTACTTTCAGGCTCTCTGCTCCAGCTGCACAGGCTATATGCCTCTTCTCATAAATTCCCTACTTCTTCCCACCCAGATCTTTACATAAGCAGTGCCCTGCCTGGAACTTATCTGGCTCATCATTGCTTCTAGCACCTAGCAGAGTGCTCAGATAGTCAGTCCTCAGTAGAGACATGTGAATGAACAAATGAACAAATGAACAATTGCAGGGAACATGAAGGAGAAGAAGGGGAAGGAAAGAAAGAAGAAGGGAAGGGGAGGGGAGGAGGAGGAGGAAGCAGAAGCGGAAGAGGGAGAAGAAAAAGAAGAAAGGGGAGGAG
>RJWK010003795.1:12024-62532 GCA_004363435.1 Platanista minor | reverse complement strand
ATTAATTTGGTTAATTTCTCCTTTAAGGTTCTATTTCACCTTTCCATTTGTCCTGAGCTTTGTGGCCTATATGCACAATGTAATTTCCAATCAATACCTAAGATCTTACTTACTTTTTGAGTTACCTGTGCTGTAAAGGCTGGTCCATTGTCCGTCCCTATCTGGAGCGGCAGCCCATACCTAGGGATGATTTCATTTAACAATTTCTTAACGACGACCGCTGCTGTCGCTTGCTTTACAGGCCAAACTTCTACCCAACCTGAAAAGGTATCAATTGCAGCCAGGAGGTACTTGAACCCATATTTTCCTGGTCTGATTTCTGTAAAGTCCATTTCCCAAAATCTTCCTGGTTCATCTCTGCGATATCGGTGTAGGTTCTGGTGAGGCGTGTTGGCTCCTTTGTTCACCAGAGCACAAGTCACACATTGTCTGGTGATAGTTATTATTTTTTCTTTCAGGTTCTGAATTCGAAAGTATGGCTTTAAAAGTTCATGTAGTTTGGTCGACCCCAAATGCGTTCCTTCATGAAGTCTTCGTATCAACATCAGACTGAGGTTTTCAGGAACAAAAATTCGGTGATTTTTGTCCTGGATCCATATCTTTCCTTCCTTCTCATTGTCTGATACTCCCCCCTTTTTTTGTTGTATCCAGTCCAAATCTTTGGCTGAATACTCTGGTGTGTCCGGCAGTTTGGGTGCCAGAAATTTCACTTTCGGTTTCTGTACCAACGCTGAAGTCCAATCTTCGGCAGCTTGTCTGGCCGCCTGGTCAGCTAGCTGGTTTCCTTTAATTATGGGAGAATCACCTTTTTTATGTTCCAAGCAATGTATGATGGCAAGTTTTTTTGGTTCCCAGATGGCTGCAAGGAGATTAAGAATTTCTTGTTTGTTTTTGATGGTTTTTCCTTCTGCCGTCAAGAGGCCCCATTCTTGGTATATCTGTCCATGCACATGGGCAGTAGCAAAAGCATAACGACAGTAGCAAAAGCATAACGGAATATTAACTGACTTGTCCTTAGCTAGGTGCAAGGCTGTGGTCAAGGCAATGAGTTCTGCCCGTTGGGCCGACGTTCCGGCGGGCAAGGATTGTTGCCAAAGGATGGAAGTTTCAGTAGTGACTGCAGGCCCTGCTTTGCGTATTCCGTCTTTAATGAGACTGCTGCCATCAGTGTACAGTGTTAGCTGGGGGTTGATGAGTGGAACATCAGTCAGGTCCGGGCGAAGCGTGGTGTAAGTCTGCAATGCTGTCAGGCAATCGTGGACGGCAGCCGGTTTCATAGAAGCAGAGCTGGCGGGCATCAAGGTGGCTGGATTCAAATTGTTGGTAACGTCCAGTTTGATTCTAGGCTCATCTAATAACAGTGCTTGATATTGCACCACACGAGCGTTGGAAAGCCATCGTTCTGGAGGAGAGTTCAAAAGAGTTTTCACAGCGTGTGGAGTGAATACAGTTAATGATTGTCCCATAGTCAGTTTGTCAGCCTCCTTAACCAGCAGCACAGTGGCTGCTATTTGTCGAATGCAGGAAGGCCAGCCAAAGGCTACTGGGTCCAATTGTTTAGAAAGATAAGCTATGGGTCTCCGCCAGGGACCCAACTTTTGAGTCATATAATATCCCTTTGGCTATTCCTGCATGTTCGTCCACAAACAAATCAAAGGGCTTATCTGGATTTGGAAGCGCCAGGGCCAGAGGAGAAGTAAGAGCCCGTTTTATCTCTTGAAAGGCTTTTTCTTGTAAGTTTGTCCAAACGATTTTAGTAGATGAGTCACTATTATGGCCAGTGTCCTTAAGGGCCTCATAAAGAGGCTTGGCCAGTTCCGCAAACTTAGGTATCCAGAGCCTACAATACCCTGCCATTCCAAGGGATTCCCTTAATCCCCTCTTAGTAGTGGGGGCAGGTGTGGTTAGTATGGCTTGGGTGCGGGGTGTGCCCAGCCATCTTTGGCCGTCCTTCAGGATGTAGCCCAGATAATTTACTTGTTTTCGGCAGATCTGAGCTTTTATCTTTGATATTTTATAACCCAAATTTTGTAACAAATTAATTAGTCCTTTTGTACCCCGTAAAGGTAGTGGCAGCCACCAACAAATCATCTACATATTGTAGTAAAGTCACTTCTGGAATTTGATTATGGAACGGCTGCAAATCCTGTTGTAAGGCCACTGTAAAGAGCGTAGGCGAATTTTTAAATCCTTGGGGCAACCGAGTCCATGTCAATTGTATCGGTTGGCACTTTTCATCAGTCCATTCAAATGCAAATATAGGCTGGCTTTTTGGGGCCAACGGGACAGAAAAATAGGCGTCTTTTAAATCCAATACTGAATAAAAGATTGTTTGGGGCGGGGGGTGAGGGGGAGCAGACTGAGGAGAGTATAAGGATTTGGCACCACCGGGTGTATGTCCATCATGCGGTCATTTACAGCCCTTAAGTCTTGTACTGGTCTGTATTCTTTACTATGGGGCTTTTTGACCGGTAGGAGAGGAGTATTCCAAGGTGAATGGCAAGGAATAAGGATGCCTCCTTCCAAAAGTTTATTTATGTGTGGCGTTATTCCTTTTCTAGCTTTATCAGTTAGTGGATATTGGCGTAACCGAATGGGAGATGCCCCGGGCTTCAGATCAATTATTATTGGTGTTCGGTGAGCCGTATGCCCCAATGGAAAATCCTCTGCCCAGACCTGAGGAAATTCAGTTTTTAATTCCGCCAGTAACCTTGGATCCCCATAATCTGGCTCATTGTTTGTTGCAAACAATAGTCCTTCTTCCTGTAAAGGCAGAGTGACCAGAATAGCGGGAGGCTTGTCTGGCCCAAATGCAAATTCAAACCTCCATTATCAAGTTTTACTGTAGTCTGTAAATGTTGCACGAAATCTCGTCCCAAAAGTCCTTCATAGGGACAGTCGGGCATAACTAGGAAAGAGTGGGTGACCGTCTGTTTGCCCAAGTCGACCTTTCGGTCGGTGGTCCACGAACAGTGTTGTGTTCCAGTGGCACCCTGTACAAGAGTCTTTTCTGTTTGTTTGGGCCCAAAATCTGATTGAAGGACTGAAAATGTGGCTCCTGTGTCTATTAAGAATGTCTTAGATTTTCCTCCCACTTTTAAGTTTACCAGGGGCTCGGGGGGGTTTGAGCCCTGACTTCTTCAGTCTGAGTCCAATTTAAGAATCTTGGTTTCCCTAGGGGACTGTTTTTGTTTTCCCCTAAGATCTGGGCATTCATTTTTCCAATGTCCCTCTTTCTTGCAATAGGCGCATTGATTTTTTTGTAAAGGCTTTCGGGGTCCTGTGGCTGGTTTTCTTCCCTGTGCTGGGCTGTAAAACTTTTTCTTTTCTCTCATGTTTTTATTTAGCGCTGCCGCCATTATTTTGTTGCATTTCTTAGCTGCCTTTTGTCTATCTCATCTCTATTATTATATGTCCTAAGTGCTATTTTTACCAATTCAGACAAGTTTTTTCCTTCAAATCCTTCCAGCCTTTGTAATTTTTTTTGGATATTAGGTGCTGACTGAGTCACGAAGGCCAAGTTAATTGCCCTTCTATTTTCAGGGGCTTCCGGGTCTACGGGGGTCCATAATCGATGTGCTTCCATCAGCCTCTCTAAAAAGGTTGCTGGTGATTCAGTGGGTCCCTGGGTTACTTCGGTAACCTTGGACGTATTAGTTGGCCGTCGTGCCGCAGCTCGCAGTCTGGTTAATAGAGCCTGGCGAAAGCGGATCAAAGCCTGCCTACCCTCTCCAGTGCTGGGGTCCCATTCAGGGTGTAAACTAGGAAGTACAGTTTCAATCAAGTGGAGATTTTTTGTAGACCTGCCATCAGGGCCCAGTACCTGTTTACGAGCCCCTCTTAATATATTTTCCCTTTCTTCAGTGGTAAATAGGACTTGTAACAATTGTTGGCAATCGTCCCAGGTCGGCTGGTGGGTTACAAATATAGTCTCTAATAAAGATATTAAGGCTTGTGGCTTTTCAGAAAATGTGGGGTTGTGTATTTTCCAATTATATAAATCTGTAGTCTAGAAAGGGGCATAGGTAAGAAAGTGTTGATTTTCTCCTGGCTTTGGAGCTTGTTGTCTTAAGGGCAAGGCAGTGGGCAGTGTTTCAGCCAATTGATCTCTAGATCGAGTATGGGGTCTTCTAGACTGACCTGGGAGGATTTCTTCATTTGACCCTGTGTCCACCTGAAATGGTGGATCGTAAGGCGGAGGAGGCGCTGAGGCCTCCGGGGGCGGGGTGGGGGGGGAACTTCTTCTTCTTCTTCCTCTTCTTGCGATAGAGGAAGAAGAGGCTTACTTTTAGCAACGGGTTTTTTCTCGGAGGCCATCTTAGCTGCACATATCTTATTTTTACGATCTTTCATATTTCCCTTGGTCTTATCTATTGGGGGCAGCCAAGGCTGAAGCCAAACAGGTGAAGATTCTATTAACCTGCGCCAACATTCAATATAGGGGATCTGATCATTATGTAACTTAAAAAACAATACCTTCTACCGCCGCTATGACCGGAAGAGAGAACATACCTTCAGATGGCCATCCCACCTTAAATGTAGTCCACTCCTGTTCACACAGCGTGCGGAGGGTTCCTGGGGACACAGATGCCCCGAAGCCCCTGGCTATTTTGCGAAAGTCTCTGAAGTGACTTAAGACCAAGCTCAGGGGAGTCTGCATTTTAGACTTGTTTTGTCCCATTCTTGTATGCTGTAAAATTAAGGAGTTAAGTACAAAAGCAGAGAAACCCAGCAAGCGGGAAAGCACACCGACAGGAGACAAAGATCAAAGTGGAAGTTTAACAAATATGACACAAACCTAGATCAAAATTGAATCAACAAGATCCGACTATGAAAACCAATGGAGGGGCCACGGCGTCCCGTGATCCCTCCTGACTCTAGGCTTAGCGTTGCGTCCAACAAGCCTCTAGAGAGCCCTCCAAAATCTTTGCCGGCAAAGTCTAAAATGAGTACTCACCCGGAGGAGGACTGTCAGGCGGCGACACAGCCGGAGTGGCCCTGTTTCAGGCCCGGTTAACTCCGCGATCCCGGACTCCCGGACGAGCCCCCAAATGTGACGGTTCAGTCACCTTCGCCTGAAAATTCCTTCCCACGGGTGGTACCGATCTCCGAGAGAAACAAACACCAGTGACCCCAGATATATTAGTAAAGAAGAGAAGAAAGTTTAATAACACACCGATCGACCGGGGTCCCACTCAAGAGCAAAGTAGCGAGTGAGACCCCGAACAGCAACAGCACCGCGTTTTTATTCATTTAACAGCCAATCAGGATATGCCATTTGTCCTCGAAAGGGGACTGATCAATACACGTCACCTGGGCTGACTGCAAGGTGTTTTCCACTGTTGCAAGGTACATCCTGTTTACCAAAGCTTAAGTTCTTTATGTTTGAGTAATCAAGCAAGCAAGCATTGTACAGAAGCGAGATAGCACCATTAGCCTTAAGCTGTTTGTCGTCGTCGTCGTCCCCCCGCCCCGCCACTCGTGTTTTCCATCACATTCCATCTGATCACATTCCGTCACAATCTATCATCTTTGTCAACCACAGATGTAGAAAAAAAGTCTTCTTTAATGGAGAACTATGTGCTCTTTATCTTACACTCTTCATAGTTATCATATTCTAGCCCTGTTTATAGCCTTTGATTTTACAACCCTGTGCAAATTGCAGGTAATTGATAGGTATGCTGATTCTGTCCTGTCTAGTAGTGGTTTTAATGGACTTTGTCAGGGAGGAAGAAATTTTTCTCTACTTGTCCAGGCTCTTCTGGTTGCTCTAAGAATTACACTGACATGAGACAGATTAACAGGAGAAACTCAAAGAAAAGTTCCATAACGTGAATATGAACCCTTGGGCGAGACCCAGGAAAACTAAGTAATGCACCAAAATGGTTGAAGTCTTCACCTTAAATAACATCTTCAGCTCAAGGCTAAAGGGATGTCGGAGGTTTGGGACCTCTTAGGGGAGGAAGGCAATTGATGTGGAGACACAGAGGCAAACATTTGGTGAACACGTGTGTACTGGGCCAGTGAACACAAGGGACCCAGAGAGGGCTTTTAACACACAGACCCTGCTTGCTCCCCCTGTCTCTACACCTGGCATTGCCTGGCTCCCTGCGGTGACAGCTTCTTCCTGGAATAGGTCCTCCATCTACATCGCCAGGCAGCTGGAGAAAGGCCAAACATTCTTCCTGAGTCTTTTGGACCTTGAACATGATCAGCCTAAATTAATCCTCATGCCAAAGAGACATATTGTGGGGTAGCAAATTTTTTTCCCCTACAAATTCCTCCACTTGAGGAAAACCAATTTTATCCATTTTGCAGTTGGTCCCAGCATTCCTTTACTCCATGTGAGTTTGTGTGTTTTTTACTTTTCCTTTGAATAGGCTATAACATCTGCCTGCTACCTTCATGTCATATGAGTAAATAAATTATCTAACATAAGCTTGTTTTGCTATCTCTATGTGAATCATGATTTTACTTTTTCCTGAAAATTTTCTTTAACAGTTTCTTACTCTATAAGCGTTTGGGAAATGTTAAGTTAGATAATACATTCTATGTCCTTGGCACATAATGTATTTTGTGTTTGTGGCTTATGTTATATAACATTCAATGTTTCCCTTACAATAAACTGGAGATGTCTAATAGTTACCGGCTCATATTAATCGGTAGAAAGGCCTTTCATGAGTGGGCAAAAGGTAACATGAGATTTAATCTAAGTGAATCACGTTCTCGCTTAGCAGATCAGTTTATCAAATGGATTTATATGTTGTTCCTTTCCACTGGCTTTGAGCTATGTGTTGTCAATTTTAACAGGAAGCTCTCTCTTTGATTATCAGAGCAGACAGTAAAATATAATGCCAGGAAAGTCCACATTCCTTTAAGAAACTAAAATTCTAAGAAAAAGGCTTTCCATGGTGTGCCTTAAGTTTGCAGACTTTGGACCTCTGGACATCAGTGGCTAACAACACCAGGCTTTAAGCCAATTCCAAAGCATTGGTCAATTCCAGGAAATGATGGCTGTTTCCAAACCCCTTCAGTATGTTTTCCATTGTCAATCCTTTGGGTCAATCTGTTGGGGAAAACCACACTAAAAATTTACAATGACATCAAGAAAGCAAATAAAATCTTTTTCAATGGCCTTTCATGACCCTGGAACATCAGAAGAATTCTTGAATTTTTCTCCACTCTAGAAGGTTCTTGTTAGGTTTACTTTCCTCACAAAATGTTAATCACCAAGACCCATTCTGTGTCATGAAGATTTCCCTTGATGCCTGAGAAATGCTTTGTTCTTAAGCATAGCTGAAGTTTCTGCATTCTATTATCGTGCTCAGCAATTTAAAAGAAAAGTATTTACTCTTAAGTTGAAAATCAGTGATAAGAAAAGATAATGGTTAATTCAGAAATGTTAAGAAGTCCTCCAGATATTATTCTCAGTCTCAAGTCATAAAAAGAGACATAAAATAAAATTTCTACATCATATATACATGTAGACCAATAATTGCAGCAAGTTATAAAAAGGAATGTAGCGAAAGTGATTCAAAGAAGTGCTCTTAGAAAAAGGGAGGGGTGGGTAACCCAAGGAGGAAGCCCCCTGGACTGTTACTGAGGTCCCCTCTGCAAGTGGGAGACAGTGTGGGGATGGGGTTAGATCAGGATTGGGAAAGTCATTTCAAGAGTGAGGTGAGGGCACAGAATAAGGGGTAGGGAGGTGACTGAGGTTCGAATTGCCGTAAATGCTCCTAATATCATGTGCACAGGGTGCAGAAAGAACTTTTAAAAAGCAGTAAGAGTTTTGAATCATCAAACACTTTCTGGAGAATGAAATTCAAGGTCCAGACACATGCTCAAGCCAGAAGGGTCATCAAAAGTGGGTCTGACAAGGCCCCAGCCGCTCCTCAGAGAGTGGAGGTGAGAGGCAGCCCGAGTGGTGCTGTGGTCAGAGGAGGGTTGTGGACGTTTCCTCCTCAGCGGTTGGAAGGAGGGTATTAAGTCAAGGCAGGAAGATTTGGGAGAGTCTGATGCAAGTTTTCTGACAAGGCGTCTGTGAAGTCAAATCCGGCCTCTGTCCCCTGACACCAAATTAAATCTCAGAGACAGACACCTTTGCCAGGCAAAGGTGGCCGCAGCGGGCTCGTGCCCTCGAAACTGTGTGTCCCACCCTGGTGGGGGTCGTGAGGAGTTTTATAAGAATGGTTCAAAGAGGACATTACCAGCCCATGAGCGTTCTTCTGATTGGTTGCGGGTGAGGTACTCGGGAGCCGGCATCATCAACCTTCTGGTTCCAACCGGTCTGGGGTCTGCGTGCTTGCGGGCAGCACACAGCTAACTTCTCCCACCTGGTGGGCATTTCAGTATCTGCAAAACAGCTCAAACATACTGTGATGTGTACCCCTTGACGGGGGCCTGGGACCCTGCCCCCAGGCTGCACTATTGTTTCCTGACTGCTCCTCCCTTGTCTCTGTATCCCCTTTCTTCCCTGATGAGCATCTATTTGAACATCCTCCTTGGACCTCAGGGCAGGTCATGGAGGCTGAATGAAGCCTATTTCCTGTAATCGAGAAACTGGGGGCACAGAAAGGCTTTTGTGCCCAGGAGCCCCACATGGTCCTGCTCAGTTTCAATATTGGTGACAGAGGTTGTGTGTTTGTGTGTGTGTGTGTGTGTGTGTGTGTGTGTGTGTGTGTAAGAAGGCCCCCTACTTTCTTGAGAATAAAGAAAAGGACAGAAGTCTTTTGAGGACTCCATGGACCATTCATTGGAGATGCTCCAAAAGTCCTTGAATCTAAATTCTGAAGGTCATGCCTGGGACGGTATGTCTGGGCATCATCACCATGCTGTCATTTATTAAACCCAAAGATTCAATGAGATTATTTAGAAGGGACGAGTCTTTAACTCTGAAGGAGAAATATAGGTTCCAAAATCTAATGCCTAAGAGTTAGACTTTTCCCTCTGATGAAATGTCATTCAGCCAAAGCCTTTAAAAGTCACCTTGAAAAGTTTTGTTGAGTTAGCCATCAATTTAGTGAAAAACTGTCATTATTGTTACAAAAACTTTAAGATTAGATTCCTCACATTTTAATACAAGGTCAGTAATCAAGTTCACACTCAGCGCACTTGTCAATTACAGTGACTGTTAAACTTTTGTGAATTTAGCTGTTGAAGCACCTTGAAAAGCAAGAGACAGAGAGAACACCTAGCCCACTGGGGGACTGTTAAACTTTTCAAGTGCTTCAAGTAGCCCCCTGTGGAGACACTTATTGAAATACCATAAAAATGTTCTATGTGAAAGACTAATTTTCCTACTGGTTAGAAAATAATTGTGTGTGTGACAAATATTTTTCCTGCCATGGTACATAGAATGGTTTTATTTCACTCCTGACAGTAACCTAAGTAACAATACTAAGATGACAGAGTATTAATTCTGAAGACTGGGTGTTTAAAAAATTTTATATTGAGATGAATGTCAGTGACTTATATTTTTCCTGAATTGAATCTGCTATTTTTCACAGCAAGCACCTGTATTTAATGATGTGGGTGATTATGGTAAATTGTTTGTGTTGTGGCTTTGTCTTTTTTCCTCATGTAATTTTTTTTTCCGTAATTAATTCCCTGATCTGTTGAAGCCTTGGGTAATGATTTCTATCATGTACTGGTAATTAACTTGCAACACAACTTTGAGGAAAGACAACTGATTTTCACTTCACTTTTGTAGCAGTGCCTCGCTAATAATTTGAGACTTTGTTATATTTTGTAAACATTTATTAGACATTTAGTGTCTACTCAGGGGTATGTCTCAGTGGCTTGTGGTTTTGTTACCATTTCAGAGGTGAGGGAACTGAGGGGCATCGAGAGTATGGCACAAGGTCCTGGTAAAGCCCACTTTCCTTTACACAATTAGGACTCTTCCTGTGCACAGAGATTCCACTTAAATCTGCCCTCCTGGGAGCCTGAGATACTCTATCCATGTGTCCTCCTACGTGAAACCAAAAAGCATAGCATCACTCCCTGTCTACAAGAAAGACATTGGGATTGATTAATCTGAGCAAGATGGTGGAATAGTGATGCTGAAAGCTCAGCTTCTCTGTACACCAGTGACGAATTGAATCTCAGAGATAGAGTTTTGGGTGAGGTAGAAAAGGAAAGCTTTAGGGCTTCCCTGGTGGCGCAGTGGTTGGGAGTCCGCCTGCCGAGGCAGGGGACACGGGTTCGTGCCCCGGTCCGGGAAGATCCCACATGCCGCGGAGCGGCTGGGCCCGTGAGCCATGGCCGCTGGGCCTGCGCGTCCGGAGCCTGTGCTCCGCAACGGGAGAGGCCACAACAGTGAGAGGCCCGCGTACCACAAAGCAAAACAAAACAAAACAAAAAAGAAAAGGAAAGCTTTATTACTTTGCCAGGCAAGGGGGGACAACGTGGACTCCTGCCTCGAAAAACCGTGTGTCCCCCCTTGGAGAGGATAGTGAGGAGTTTTACAGTAATGGTTCAAAGAGGGCGTGGTCAGCTCACGGACATTCCTCTGATTGGTTGGTGGTGAGGTCATCGGGAGTCTGCCTCATCAACCTTCGGGTATCAACCGTTCTGGGGTCTACGTGATTGTGGGCAGCGTACCCTTAACTTCTCCCACCTGGAGGGTGTTTCAGTATGTGCAAAACAGCTCAAAGATATTGTTGTGTGTATCCTTTGATGGGGAACCAGGACCCTGCCCCAAGGCTGCTCTTGGCTGTTTCTCCCTGGTCTGGCATCCCCTCCCTTCCCTAGTTAACAGCTGCTTGAATCTGCTGTTGGAACTCAGGGAAGGTCATGGAGGCCGAACGAAGGCTATTTCCTGTAATCAAAGAAATGCGGGACCCAGAAAAGCTTTATGCCCAGGAGCCCCACAGGGTCCTGCTTGGTATCAATAGGAAGCTCCCAACCCTGTCCCCCTCAGAGACATGACTCAGTGACAGCCAACAAGCATACAGGTGAACTTATTCACAAAACAGAAACAGACTCACAGACATAGAAAACAAACTTATGGTTACCAAAGGGGAAAGCGGGGGAGGGGTAAATTAGGAGTTTGGGATCCACATAAACACACTACTATATGTAAAATGGATAATCAACAAGGACCTACTGTACAGCACCGGGAACTCTGTTCAATATTCTGTAATAACCTAAATGGGAAAAGAATTTGAAAAAGAATAGATACATGTACATGTATAACTGAATCACTTTGCTGTACACCTGAAACTAACACAACGTTGTAAATCAACTGGGCTCCAACATAAAATAATTTTTTTAAAAAAGTGAAACCAACAAGCCTTTATGAGAATTCCAGAAGTAAGTTAGGAAGTCGCTATGCTCCAGAGATGTGCACAACTGCACCGAAATGTGTTGTATTTCACAACAATCATCCCTCCCCAGGCTGGAACAGCTCAACAAAATCAGGAGGAAACACCCAAATCCTGGCTTCTCCCCAGAGGGAGGAGGACTGGGACCCACGTCCACATTCCAGATTTGCAGGGGGACACAAGGGGCTGTTTCTGTCTCACCTGGCTCTGAGTTTTGGGAACCAGCATATTTTGAAAGCCTTGGGGCCTCGAGAACAAGTAGAGTTCACTGGATTAATGCAGCTTCAGAGAAGCTAAAGCACAGCAGATACCAGAAAGAGCAAGCGATTAGGAGCCACTAACCAAACAGAAATGAGCAGATCTCAACAACTAGGAAATTGCACACACAAGCCCAGAGAAGACACATCTTCAGAATTTCCAGCCAGGCTGATTCATGGATGTCTTCCCTGTACAAAGAAATCCTTAAAGACTAGGAGGGGTGATTGTTTTTCAAATGCCCAAATCCTAGCGAGAAATAGAGAGAGACAGGAAAACACGGTCAAAGGAACAAAATAAATCTCCAGAAACGACCCTACAGAAGTGGAAATTTATGAATTACCTGACCGAGAATTCAAAATAATTGTTGGGAATTCCCTGGCAGTCCATGGTTAAGACTCAGCACTCTCACCGCTGGGGCCAGAGCTCGATCCCTGGTCGGGGAACTAAGACTCTGCAAGCCTCGCCACACGGCCAAAACATTTTTAAAAATTAAAAATATTAAAAAAAAAATCATCTTAAATAAACTCAGTGAGCTACACGTTAACACTGACCAAGCTTTCTTCTAAATCATGCTAAATACAGCTCTGACTATACACTTCTTCTAACCTCTCAACTTGCAAGGCATTTTTGATTCATAGGAAATTCTTTGAAAACTCCACCACAAAGAGATAATAAGGTTACCTAAAACTTTACGTTACCTTATGCACATTTAATTTATTGGGCCAATATAATTTGGGTCTGATTTATCCTTTCTAGCTATTCTTACACATCAATTTAATGTGTCTGGTGCCCATGTCATTATATACCAACAGAACATCAAGTTATTTTTTTCCCTTTATATTCATTCTTTTTAAAAAAAATTCTTATGTGAGTATTGGGATTCGAAGTGTCAGTGAAGGTGGTCAACACCATGCAAGTGGAAGGAGATTAAACGTAATATCATAAAGGGTCAAAATATCACTTAACTGTTTAGAAAGCTGTTCCCTCTAAAGACATAGAGCACAAGTTAGAGAATAAGTCAACACTACACTCATTTTAATATGCTCTGAGCACGTTTTCCTGGTATTCATTGGCCCATTGGGTACTGCTTGAATTGAACCTCCCCAATTCATAGTGGCATTTTCTCAGCAAGTGTAGACTTTTTAACCTCTAAGTTTCAGTGGTCACAGTAGCAAACTCTCTCTACAAGTCCACGGCGACAACTCCAACTGCATTGAAATTACAAAATGAAAGAGTCCCTTTGTCCATAATCTTTATAACAATCTAGCTCTGAGTTATTAGTTGATTCAATATATCAGTTGATTTATATATAAATAGTTGATTGAATATAAATTGTAATCACAGTCACAGGGGAGAAGATGGCCAAAGCATAGTTAATCTGTTGGGTGTAGGCGCTCTCGCCATCAGATTAGCTTCTCTTATTTTTCATGAATCATTAACGTATGATATTGCTCTTTCGATAATCCATGCAACTTGTGCAATAGCTAGTTAACTAATTAGCACTTGTACCACAAGTTTTGTTCACGTATATGGAAAATTTGAACTTTCTGGAGCAGCGATGCCTTAACCTTTCCTGCTTCCTAATTTATGGACAGTCACCTCTCTGTCAGCATCTCTAACCTTAGCAGAGTCATAGGTCCACGTGTGTGTATGAGTCTGTAACGTAGATACACAACCCAGAGTTGACAAGTGTCTCTCGGCCTCCCCCGTTGGTGGGTATAATTACATTCATATTTCCAGCAAGTGGAATTCTACTGGCCTTTGCCCCAACATTCACCCAAGACTCCCCCAGAGTTTCTCTGGTCATCCAGCAACAGCGGCACTCAGAGACGCAGCCTCTCCAGGAGAACCTGGGTCCGTGGACTCGGGCTCCCTGAGGTCCGCGGTTACAAGCAGCCCTTCCCCCAGATGCCCCTGACCCTGGCCAGTGACCTAGGCACTCTGGCCCCGTCTCCGTTTCTGAGCCCCATGACCTCTGTCTGTGGCCCTGAGGTAGCCTGTGGGCAAGGCTGCCCGCACTTTGGTTTTCAATGAACGTCAGCGCAGCGGTCCTGGGGACAGGTGCAGGGGGCCTGTTCCCTGCCCGCTGTGCCGTGCACCCAGCAGGGCTGCTGGAGCTTGATGGAACAGCTCTTGCATCATCTGCTTGCCGTGACTTCTCCTTGCGGCACCGCAGAGTTAGGACACGACTCTGAGCCAGCTGTGCTCTGGGCCCCTCTCTCCCGGGCTCAGTCTCTTCCTGGACACGAATCATTTGTGCATCTGCTCAGCTTCCTGGAATACCCAGGCATATATGAACCCAAGTTTAAACATGCTAGGACCTGCTGGGCACCTAGCTGTATGTATTTAAAGACAGACTAGCTGGGTTTTCTCCCTTCTCTCTTCACCATGATTCTCAGTCCCCTCTGTTCTCTACTTTAAAAAAAAAGGGAAGAGGGCTTCCTGGTGATGCAGTGGTTGAGAGTCTGCCTGCCGATGCAGGGGACACGGGTTCGTGGCCCGGTCCGGGAGGATCCCACATGCCGCGGAGTGGCTGGACCCGTGAGCCATGGCTGCTGAGCCTACGCGTCCGGAGCCTGTGCTCCACAACGGGAGAGGCCACAGCAGTGAGAGGCCCGCATACTGCAAAAAAAAAAAAAAGAAGGGAAGAGAGAAAAAAGAAAGAATGAAACACACACACACACAAGCATTTGGAATAGTGGCTTATAAAAGCTCAGAACACTGTAACTTGCTATGAACATATTCAAACACAGCAGCGTGTTCTGAGGACTCTAAATTGAGCCTTTCTGTCTAATCTGATTACCTTCTACTGTTTCACCAGCTGGATCCACGTCACAGTTATTTGAGTGGAAATTTTAAGTGGGGTTTATGCAAACCAGTAAATAAAGATAAAGAAAGCAGAATAAAGCTAACCCCAATATAAAAATATTCTGAAGTTGTAGTACTTTAATTAGTCTAAGTAACTTTATTTTCTATATACAGGCAACACATGTTGTAAACTCGACGGTTCTAATTGGATGATGATCTATTCATTCATGGTCAGTGCAGGATAGTCTTGGATGTGCTGCTGTAACAGCCAATTCAGCAATCTCAGAGGCTTCACAGATGAAGGGTGTGTCTCCCTCCAGCTGCTGGCTGTCCTGGCAGAGCTTCCCCAACCTGAGAGTCACAGTGGCAGAGAGAGAGTGGGTTTAGCAAATTATGCAGTTACTCCTAAAACGTATGTACAAGCAAGCCTAAAGGCAAGGGTGGAGGAGACTGGAATCCTACCGGATCAGTGCACAACCTCCAGCCTCCACACTTTGCCATCAAGGTCATCATACAAGTCGGGAGCACTTAACTCTCAATACAGTCAGCTCTCCACTCCCCATCTTATGAGAGTGTCTCTAGATCCTTTTATGGAAAAGAAGAAGGGCTGCAGTCACTTGCCTAAGGCATGAGATACACAAGGGCCACCCAAATGAGAAAAGTCAGAGGCACATGCATTTTAGCAGACACTGGAAGGCAGCACGACAGTGGGAGAGCTTTCGGGTGGACGCGGGAAGCTGGTGGTGGTGAACTAGGAAAGACATCCTATGTGATGGGTTAGGGGAGCACATTGGGTTTTCTCCAGTTGACGCAGAGGTTGGAGGAGATGCAAAGCCAGAGAAGCCAGCAGTTCCTAACCACATCCTGACTATTGTGGGAGCACCCCTGCAGAGGCTGTGGCTGGGCTTCCTGGACTGGTCACGGCAAAGGCTGTGGGTCTGAGTTCTCTCGTGATACAGAGCTGGTGTTTCTGCATTTTTATATTCAGCCTCTCAGTGTGTTTCACTTATTTTCATTGACTAATGAAAGTCACGTGTCTTTGAATTAGTTTACGATGGAGGAGAATTTCTGTATTGACTCATGACGACCCCAGTCAGTGATTAAGATGCAGGAATAGCCTTTAAAAGCGTAATATATCTTTACGTAAATTCCCTAACAAGAGACAGTCTTGGCAGTCATTGGCATATAAATTTATGTTGATCTATTTCTCGGCACAGCAGATGTTTTTATCCCTCGTCTCCATTTTTGGGGGATAGGCACAGAGAAATTTCCATTTCATACTTCACAGTCAGTATGAAATCTTCACAAGCAAAAATCTGCAAATATTCTCTGTGGTAAATATATATATATATATATATATATATATATATATATATATATATATATATATAAGCACATGTACACACGTGTACACATACACATATTTATATACATATCCACACACATGCATACCTGATCATAGAAAGGATGATCAACCATGCAGATATTCCTAATCATTCATCCATCATTTTGCCTCTTGAATTTAGACAATTACATAGATCATCTGAAATAGACTACATGAACATGAAATAGTCCATTTATAGGAAACAGGTATTCTAGTATAATGTAAAAATTATCTTTCATAACATAAATTCATTGTCTTCAGTAAAAAATAAAAAATCCAGAGTCTGATGTTTTTCTTTTCTCTTATAAAGTCAATAAAGAACACAGAAAATTTTTATTTATAATTTTTTATGAATCAGCCCATGTATATAACATGGCTTATGGAATCTGATACAAATCACAGATCAGAAAATGAATAGCAAAACTTTTTATAAATAAATAGCCAATTAAATTGTTCATTGGCAAATGACTCATATTTTAAAGAGGAGCTTAGTTTTAAGGAAGTGGTCTAATTATGAAATAATGGCATAATTATTTGAATAGAGTGTAACTTTTACAGGGTACTGATAACACGCCTCTGAGGCAATTTCTACGCCCATCATCCCCGAAGATGCACGGGGATGCATCTGTTCTCTCTCCTTTCCTACTTGCCCATCACTGGGCCTTCTGGCTCTGTGCCCTGCTGCTGACCACTCCTCTCGCTGAGATGCTCTCCCTGGGCTCCAAGCAGCTGCCCCTCCTGACCCCACTCCCCACCTGCTGTGGTGCCACACATGTCCAGGCACAGCACTGGCCATCTCTGATCCTTTTTCCTCTCTCTTCTCAGAGTCATTCTCTTCTCAGAGAGCTTCAGCTCTTCCATGCTTTTGACTGTAATCTCTACAGCCACAGACCCTGTCCTGGTGAGCTTGGGATGCTATAGCAAATTAGCATAGGCCGTGTGACTTAAACAAGTTCCTTTCTCACAGTTCCAGAGGCTGGGAAGTCTGAGATCAAGATGCTGGCACAGTCAGGTTCCTGGGGAAGACCCTCTTTCGAATTACAGATGACCATATGTCCTGTACTCATGTGGCAGCAAGAGGAAGGAGAAGCAGCAAGCTTTCATGTCTCTTCCTGGGCATGCCTCTTATGAGGGCACTAATCCCATTCACGGGGGCTCCACCCCCAAGACCTAGTTACCTCCCAAAGGCCCCACCTCCTAAGACCATCACCCTGGGGATTAGGATTTCAACATATGAAGTGGGCAGGGGGAGCACAAACATTCAGTTCACAACAGTTCCCAAACTGTAAGAGCCCAAGAATCACCTGGGAAACTTGGTAGAAGTGTACACACCTTGGCCGGAGATGCTGATGGATCCAGCCTTGGTCTATGGTCCACGATTGCCTGAGTCACCGAAACCCAAGCTGACCATCTCTGATTTAGAAACTCTCTCACCTCCTGTGTATTGATATTTCTCCTTGGTATTTAACAGACAACTCAAATGAAGCACGTGCAAAACAGGACTCCTCACCGCATCAGGACGTTCACACGCTCTGGCCCCCTTTCCTCTCTGGATTCATTTCAGCATTCCTTCCCCTCTTTCACTGTGTCCCATGTGCTACTTTCTTGATCCACATTCCTCATGCTCGGCAGCTTCTTCCAGCCACTGGGCTCTTGCCACTGTTTCTTCTGCTTGCATCCCCTTCCACTAGGGCTTTCTCTGGTTCTTTTCAAAAGCCACCTCTTTGGAGAGGTCTTTGCCACCCACTTTCTCTAGGGCGCCCCCGACTGCAGCCCACAACACCCCAGCTGTTCAGTATCTCTTCACAACGAGGCTCTGTTCACAGCTGTGCTCATGACCTGTGCTAACGTCTTTTGTTACCTGTTTACTGCCTTTGTGCCAAAGACAGGCGTACAAGCATCAGAGAGCAAAGATCGCCTGTCTCTCCACGGTAGACCCAGAGCTCGGTACAAGGAAGGTGTTAAACAGTAATGTCGGAAAAGAAGACAGAAGGAAGGAAGGAAGGAAGGAAGGAAGGAAGAGAGGGAGGGAGGGAGGGAGGGAGGGACATGTCTTTAATATGCAGCCAGTTCCCAAAAGTCATTCTGTGTTTTCACATCCTTCATGTACCTTTCCTTTTTTCATTTTTTCATCCGACTTTTTTCTAGCCCCTTAGCAGCTTAAACTTTCAGAGCGAAATAATTTGTTCAGACACAGTGGCTTTCATGTTTTCTATGCAGTAACACATAAAAAGAAAAAGAAGAGCTTTTCCCAGGGTATGTGGCAGAATTAGCACCTCTCCTTATTGGAATCCTTCCTGAATGCAGTCTCTAGTGAGGGTACGGTGGGGCGAGGCTGAGAGTTCATTTCAACCTGGTGGATAGAGATAAAGCGAAATTTAATTAAGCTAACAGTATGATGGCCTTGTCCTTGGCTAACATAGAGGAAATCTGGATCTATGGCCACGTATGAGCAATTGTTTTCTGGAAGATCTTCTTGCCTCTGGCAATTACACATGTTGTACGATTAACAAAATAACCAGCTCCTTGACTTTTTCCAAGGTGGGAAAGCTACAGGATGTCCTGGGAGCTGCTCTGGACCGGAGTCTGAAGCTTAACGAGAGGGTGGGACTGAGATTTGGGAAGCCCACAGAGGCGTCCTGCACACTTTACCACCTCAGTTTCTTCCTGCTTAGAATGGAAATAAAATAGCACTTACCTCATATGACTATTATGATAATTTAATTAGTGACTATATGAAAAGCATTTAGGAAGAGCTCATTAAATGTTCATTTTCATAACCCAATTTAAGATTCTTGATTCTCTATACCTGACTCTAGCCGTGTTTATTTTGTTTCCTAATTCCTCTTACACAGCATTGATCTTGCTCTCAGTTTTGTTATTATTCATTATACTACATCATTTTCCATGTTAAATAGTAATTATTATTGTGATTATAATTGTAATATTCTAATTATATGCAAGTCATGGCTTTCTATAAGTCCCCTAAAGCCTTCTTATTAAACAAGTCATAATGTCAGTTAGATTTGTTGATAACAACATACATTTATTGTCAGTTTTATGCCTGGTAGCGTTTGCCTTAAACTACAAAGCCTTTTAAAACTCTAGGTAGGAAGGCAACCTCATCTACTCGGACCTCTTGCCACCCGTGTGAGCATCAGTGCCAGGGAATTTGGTATTTTATGATTTTATCATTCTAAATCAAGGTGGACGTTTATCAACAAATCAAAAATGAACCAGACAATAAATAATGGAAAAGATCTTCCAAGTGACTATTCCCAAAATAAATATTAATTTAATGAGATAAATATGACATAAAATAATATTTAAATTATAGTAGACTATATAGATAGCTATTTTAAACTACTTTTATATGTGTGCCAATTGTGTAATATTTCTTTTTTTTTTTTTGCCATACGCGGGCCTCTCACTGCTGTGGCCTCTCCCGTTGCGGAGCACAGGCTCCGGATGCGCAGGGTCAGCGACCATGGCTCACGGGCCCAGCCACTCCGCGGCATGTAGGATCTTCCCGGACCGGGGCACGAACCCGTGTCCCCTGCGTCGGCAGGTGGACCCTCAACCACTGCGCCACCAGGGAAGCCCCAATTGTGTAATATTTCTATAAAATCTTTTTTATTTTTCAGTGTTATTAGGTACCTAACACATAATACTTAGTGAGAGACTGCTGGCAGAATTCAGAAGAGTATTCATACCTACCCCCTTAGTGTATGCCTTCCAGCCTTGTTGAGTATATATTTACACAGAGGAACTAAAGCTATTGCTTTCCATTGAAATCAATTTCTAGCCCAGTTATACACAGTTTGATGTTGTTGTGATTTTTCTAACAGACACATTTCTAAAGTATGATCTCATTTATTGATACTAATGTTAATCAAAACATACACAACTCTAAATTCTGTCCTCTTTTCCTGGTTTTCATTATTTTAACCTATTTTAAAATGCTACTTTCCTTACACTTAAAAACATGTTTCAGAGGAGGCGTGCTTTTATTTCTTTTCTTTTGTCTTTTCCAAATTAGCAAAGTAGAAATAAGATGGACAGTGACCTCAGAATCACGGCACCAGCACTTGCTCGATGGGTCATCCTGAGTAAGCTACCAGGCTTCTCCTTACTCACTTTCCTTCCCTGTAAGATGGCGAGAATTCTCTCTTCCTTCCAGAAGCACTACAGCGTTCTCCAAAAGAGAATATGGCATGATTGTTCATATTCTCTCATGACTGTTATGTTTACATCCATTTCAACCCAATAACTGTCAATTGTTAGCATTTAGAGGGGGGATAATAAATGCTTGGTAATCATGTAGAGACTACTGTTTGGATATTATTGGGTGTTATTGAAAGATGTCTAGTGATTCTTTGAAATTCTGTAATTTAGAGCATTATTTTTATGTTGAATTGTCCTAAGTTAGTGTCATTGTCCCATAAATCACAGCCAGGAGAACGAGAGGTCTCTGACCTTCACTTGTGTTGTATCCACGTGTTTTCAGTCCAGTTCCACAGATATTCACTGGCGGGGGAGAATCTATGTTCCAGAACCCCTCTGATAACACAGGTGGGCCAGGCAGGGTGTCGCCCTGGAGAACAGTAAACTCTTAGGGGAAGAGAAGAGGGTAGAAGAAAAGTAAACAGGCAGAATTTTCTTTCAATTCCGTATGATAAGTACAACAATAGGGGAAAGAAGTTTGAGAGGAGGAAAAGGCTGAAGGGGGTGTTAATGATGGGGGCTTTCCAGGGATTTACACCAGGACGCTCACCTGGGGAGAGGTGGAGAAAGATTCACCAGGAGACTGAGAAGAGGTTAATGCAATAGTAGCATCTCACTGCACCGTAGCTTATTTTTCTGGATTAAACAATTATATATGCCTGTCCATATGATAACCGATTAACCCAGAAAAAAATAAGCTATGGTACAGTGAGATTTATGGGTCATTATTTTGTTTGTGTGAGAATGCAGATGGGCGTTTGCTTTCGGGGGTCACTGTTAAATTAGAAACTTGTCACACAGAAAGTGAGAGTCATCTCTGGTTGATGAGAGGCCCTTTCTTTTTAGTCAGTGTTGTGTTAGGTTTTCCGATCAGCTCCATGGAATGCCCAGAGCACTTGGGGAAATGGACCTCACAGCCCATGGACGGCCATGAGTCAAGGAGCAGATGGACGTGAGAAGCCTGTGGTGATAGGTCCATCACTTGACAGTCTAAGCACAGTACAGATGCTTGAGGAATCCAGAGAGAATTGGGAAGAGGAGAATATGAATAAGGGACCAAATCCTTCAAATGCACAATGCTATTGGCACAATCTACTTGAAACCCCCTTGATTTTTATCATTCTACTGCTTTCTCCTCACACCTATTTTAACATCCAGAATTCAAATACCTGTGCAAAAGGAAAAACTTACGTGGTGGTGGACTTGCTCATAAATTATATTCACTAATCTCTATGAACGTTTCTACTGTTCTTGTATATAAGTCCTATGGATTTGCCATGGAGGATATTAATGTCTACCGAAAAGAATGACAATTGTGCTGAATGCTAACCTGAAAAAATGTAATTCATGTATCTCTTTTCTCTGCAGTATGTAATTCTAGACAATATAATCACCTTGAAATTGTTTGAAAGCTAGCAGAAGAAAATTCGTGGCTGTTCGGTATAGAATGGGAACAATGGGATACCTCGGTCCATCTTATTTCAGACTCAAGAGGTCCACAGCACCAAAAAGAAGGAGCTATATTGGGAAAAAGCAAATGGAGAGACACATTTTTTTAAAGTCTTTAAATAGGGTTTATGTTCTGCTCTCTATTCCTCTCAATGGAAGCCTCTTTTAAAAATAAGGGGCGAGGGAGAAAAATTACACATAACAGTCAATGCCTTTAATTTTCAAGGAAAGTCTAAAGACTAGAGTCAATCTTACTCTTTACCAAAAATGGTCTCCTAGACCTCCTATGACATATGCAATTTTAAGGAGGATTTGTGTTCTGTTAAAGTCAAATAAATGTATTAACTTTAAAAATATAATCTTTAGCAAGATTGTAATGAGTTCCCAGGACAGAGTTGAACAGAGGCCCTTTATAGGTATACACCTGTATAGGAACAGAGAGACTGTGAGCTGGACTCAGTTTTCAATATTTTACAGCCTTCTTTGTCTAAGTGTCCCTCACTTCCCTTATTGACTGGTCCCTACCCGTCCATGTCACCACTTCAGGGACGGTTCGCCCAGGAAGTCTCTACTGGCACGTGTGTCCCTGTCTCGGCTGTGCCTGTGTACGTGTTGTCATCTGACATACGGGATCCTCCCTTGGTTGTGATGCCACGTAAGTGAATTGCCAGATACAGAGTCCAGAGCAGGCAGTAACACACATGCTAACTGAAACCAGGGAAAGAGTGGAGAAACTTTAAGTTTTGGAATCCACAGCGGCTAGTACATAATGAACCCTCAGGGTCACATACATGAAACAAATGGGTAGATGGACTGCTCTAATTCCAGGAGAGATGAGACATACTCTACGTTGAGGAAAAAAATGGAATTTTAGTGAGGTAGGGTCAGGTAGGACA
Source organism: Platanista minor (assembly GCA_004363435.1). NCBI lineage: Eukaryota > Metazoa > Chordata > Mammalia > Artiodactyla > Platanistidae > Platanista > Platanista minor. The sequence continues at coordinate 40,189 of RJWK010003795.1, read as the reverse complement.
ATAAATCAGTTTTTAATGAGGAATCCGACCAGCATTGTTGAGGTGATGCTTCTGCCTACATGGCTGACAGCAAAGCAGAAGAACAGGCTTCATAGCCAAGGTGAGTTTTGCTATTTGTTGGTTTTCCGCATGACTTAAAACAGGAAAAGCTGTGACAGAGATGCAGCTTCAATGCCTAGAATGTCATATGACCAGAAAAGGGTATTTGTTGTTCTAGCTCAGCTTATTTCTTATCTATTTTCTATATTATATACATCTGCTTTGTTTTTAGTTAAAATATTACATTTATTTTTAAATCTCATGTAGCTCTAAAGGAATGCAAAAATTTAAAAACTTTTCGGATAACTCCCTTGAACACTTTGTCTTCTGCCTGTCCAAGCAGCAGGTCAGGGAGCTTTGCACCGTCTCGAGGGTGCTGACGAGGGACGGGCACTCCTCCCTCTTCCCTTCCTTATTATTTTCATATATTTTACTTTAATATATTTTATTAACCTGACAATATAGTTACTCATTTTTGCTTTAAACATTCGTCTCCTAAAGAAATCTTTGAAAATGAGAAAATTGTATTTACCCACCATTTCTTTCCATTTTCAGCCTTTCTGTAAATCAAAGTACCCATCTGGCATCATTTACTTCAGGCTGATGAATTTCCCTTAACATTTTTTTTGTAACTCATGTTTGCTGATGAAGATTCTTCTTAGCTTTTATTCAGCTGAAAAAGTCTTTATTTTGCCTGTATCTCTTTTCAATCAGATGTAAAATTCTCAGTTGACCACTGAAATAAGCAAGAAGTTTCCACTCAAGCCTGAAAAAATGACATTTGTACCTAGAATCACAGTTTTCCAATTTTTGGAAGTCCTTTTTAGGGCTTTTGCTTTCCCCTTCAAGATATAGATCTTCGAAGAAATTATCTGTTCATGGAAACAATTTTATCAAAACCAAAATTGTAATTTATTAATAATTTTTATTGACACAACCTGCAATGTTTTTGCAGCTTTCTCATCTGCATTTGTGACTTTGACACAAAGCTCAACAGTGAAAGATGGAGAAGTCCATGAAGACATGAAGTCAGACACTTTTTAACCAAAGGGGGACATTTCCCAGGTATTTCAGATTCTATTTAAAAGGTCTTCACATGTCACAAACACTGTTCTTAATGGCGTGGCTGTTTGGGCCTTTCCACTTCTGTAGGCATTCTAAGAAGCTATGGGAACAAACAGCATCTTTCCTCACATTGACATCACTTCTGTATTTGCCCAGATTAGGTAAGCTCCAACTGTAGCAGAACCAACTCCAGTGGACAAAGCACAAAGCATAGGCACATTTTCCAGAAAAATGAAAGATGTAAAGACTGTGGGGCGTATCTTATTTTCCTATTCTTTCTCCTTTAAAGGGGAAGAAGTCTTGGGCCAGCTGTCATTACGATGCCTGGTCCCTGTGTTCACCATGAAGAGACTGTCATCAGAAGACAAATGGCCCACAGGGGTCTTGCCTGGTCCGTGGTGTGCCAGAGGGTCCTCTTCTCACAGTCCCAGTTCTCAGCACTCAGGTTCATTCTCCCTACCTTTCCTCTCTCTCTCCATCTTTCCCTCATCTGTCCATCCTCTCTGCCCTTTTTATTTTCCCTCCATATTTCACTCCTTTCTAGTAAACCATGAACTGAAATTAGCAAATAAAACAACAACAACAAACAGATTTAAAGCAAAGGAACAGAGATTTGGCTCAATGACTCAATTCATCCTAAAATTTTGGCAAATATTACAAAATTCAAAAATGCGGTCAAGTTGCTTAAATCACAATGTCTATCTTAATACAATACCAGGCATTGTATATGTATACATATTTATACATTGTGATGTGTAAGAAATAATAATTATGTGCCCTGATGGAGGTGTTCGCTAACACTAAGGCAGCAATCATATTGCAACATATAAGTGCATCAAATCAACACTTTGTACACCTTAAACATACACAATGGCATACATTAATTGTATCTCAATTTTTTAAAAAAATTCTAATTACAAATAATTGAACGTTTTCCCTAATTTGCAATGACTACCCATTCTCCTAAGATCATGTCTTACTTATTAACTTACTAGCAACTTAATTTTATTTTCAGTGTTGACCTTTTTTTTTTTTTGCATATTAAAATATTTCACACATTTTTATGCCACCCAGAGAAAATGTAATAATTGTTATTTAGCAACAGAACTGATCTAAATATATATGTGTAACCATGGGAAAGTATGGGTATTTATTACTAGAGACATATAAACATATTATTATATAAATTACATATATGTATAATGTTAAAAGTCCCCTTGAGTATTGTAGAAGAAAGTATTGAGTACTTGTAAAAATCCCTGGACAGTTTTCACATCTGTTTCATTTCTGAAATCTAATCAGGAGAGTTAATATTTTCTATCTGTGTTTTTAATCTACTAAATCACATTTTATAAAAGCAGAGTGTTTATAATAGTCTATGAACCAGGCTATTATTTCAGAATGCCTCTTTCTTCTCATTAGAAGTACTTAGCAGCAAAGGGAACTTCTTTTGTATTCTGATTTTCCCTTATTTCTTTGTTTCCTCAGTGTCTTGACATATTGTGTTTTCCTAGTCCCCTTGGTAGCTTAAAAAAGCTCAGTTTTCAAAAACAGTGGAATACGAAATTATTTTAAGCCTCACAAGCTCAGTTTTTTATGTCTTCTACAAGTGAACTTTGCTGGTTAGAGAAACAAAGTAATCCATCTCCTTATATTCTCTCATCTTTTCCAGATCCAAATTTATCAAACCTAACTTTCTTATACATAAATCAATATAATGTGGGATGTTATTTATTGTCAATAATAAAGTGGAGTGGAGTGTGTAGTATGGATTAGAACGTGGTCAGAAGATACAGTTGACGTTTGAATAAGAGCCTTCCTACTCCGTAGTAATGCAATGCTTCCTGTTCAGGGGAAGACATCCCAGGTCGGATGACTCTACAAGGTTTTGGGGGCAAGACGTGGAATTTACAGATGCAAGGACAGGTTCTGGATTATTTTCAGGTAAGATAGAATGGTCAATTCAGTTTTTAACAGAAAAGTAGAGTTTTGTTTTCAAACATATGATTCACTACTGTTTGGTCACAAAATTTAATTTTCCCCTGGAGAGCTGGTTCATTTATTCTCATGTATTCTCCTTTCCTGCATGAGACCCAGGGTCACATTTCCAAGACGCCATGGCTGTGATTTGCGAGGAACAGGGCAGGGCATGGAGGGTGCAGGACTGCTATATGCACTGGAATATTTTCTGCAGCATCTGACCTCCAACTGTATGCAAGTGTTAATTTGATCAAAATTAATTTTACATAATGTTTTCCTATTATTAGTCTATGATAAAGCTGCTATATATCTACTAACAGGAGAAAATAAATTATTCAGTGAATGTGGTTAACGTATAGTTTGCTGAATATTTGAAAAAATAAAGTTAGTTATAGATTCCTACATCCTGATATCAAAATAAATCCCAGCTAAATAAAAATTTCTGTAAAAACCAAACCGTATAATACATTTAAGCAAGGATTTTTGTCCTTAAAATACCTAAGTTTAAATGGGGGGAAAATGGTCAACATAATTAAATATGTAATTATTTTAAAATCTGCATATTACAAATTGATAACAAGTAAAATCCAAACTAAATCAAAATCTGTAAAAAAACAGTTGAATACTATAAGACAAAGAAAGGGTTACCAGGCTTCTGAATAAAGACTTTTAAAAAAAAATCAATAAGACATATTTGCAGACAACTGGGTAACATTTTTGAAAGCTAATTTTGGGAAAGTGCTTTCAATTATTGGTAAATATGTAGAGAAAGTTAACTGGCAAAATTTGAAGTTGAAAAATTTCAAAACAAGGTAATAATAGAGTCTTTATTGCTTATGGAATTGCAAATAATGCTTAGTTTTGATAAGTGTTTTAGGAGTTTTGGATGTTTTTCTATGAAATACATCATAAATACAAATAATGCATGAAACGAATACTGACCATTTAAGGAATAATCAGATTGGCACCCATCACCCGGGTTAACACGCACAACAGTCTGGGTACGGTCTCACCAACCACACCTTCCTCTGTTTCCCCCAGACTAACCTGTATCTTGAATTTTGTGTTGTGAAAACCCCTGTTTTAAAAGCGGTTCTACTGCTAGCACATGTATACATCTACATTTTATCATTTATTGTATATCAGTGTACGATCTATCATTTTCGGTTTCTAACGAGTTTTCAAACGCTAAGCTCTTTCTTTGGCTTGCTACTTTCTCCTAATGTAAAGTGTTTGCAATGGGTCCATGTTGCCACCTGTAGCTGTAGCTCATTCATTCGTGAGGCTCTATACTACTCCATAGTTTGGAGGCACCACAATATACGAATACCTTTTACTCCTTATATATCTTTGTGTTTACATAGCTATTTTTCCTTTAATGGTTCCATGAGCAGGGTTTTTTTGTTTTTTGTTGTTTTTTTGCGGTACGCGGGCCGCTCACTGCTGTGGCCTCTCCCGTTGCGGAGCACAGGCTCCGGACGCGCAGGCTCAGCGGCCACGGCTCACGGGCCCAGCCGCTCCGCGGCACGTGGGATCTTCCCGGACCGGGGCACGAACCCGCGTCCCCTGCCTCGGCAGGCGGACTCTCAACAACCGTGCCACCAGGGAAGCCCCAGTGAGCAGTTTTATAGTTTGCCTTTTAGTGCCACATTTCTCTAAAGTATATAGCTCGGCCACAAAATTTATGCATTCTCATTTTAACAAATAACGTGAAGTTTTTTGCCAAAGTGGTGTTTCTGGTTTAGACTTTTATCAGCCATGGCTGAGTTGCTGTTGCCTCACATTCTAATAGCTTAACTTTTTCTCAAACTGTCTGACAACTTCTTCCGATTAGGTGGATGGATCTCATTTTAACCTAGGTGGAAAGTTTGTAAAATCTGCTTTGCCCACAGATTTTCCCAGGACTGTCTCTGTTTTCAGCTGCAGACCTCAGTTCAGCTTTTCTCCTTTTCTGAGCATTTCGCCAACAGTCCATCTTCCATTTCCCCCCCGAACGTCACTGACGCCATCCACATCATGTTTGATCGCGTTACCCCGTTTTATTTCTTGGAAGCAGGGGTCACCCTCTGGGGCTACGGTGCTCGGCATCTCACTCCAAGGACGGGACAGCCCTCTTGGAGCAGGGACCCTGCCTGTTGTCCCCTGCTGAGTTGGTCCTGCTCACACAAGAGCTGGCATAAAACACGCCGCGGAGAGACACCCCAGGGAAAGGGCAGAGACGGGGCGCCCCCGAGGGGCCGTGTTTTCCCACGGGTCCCGGTCTTCACTTCCTCCGTCTATGCTGCCTGCGCTGGGCTACGTTTCCCACAGCCTATGAGCCTAAGGATGCCCTCGAAGCCGATGTGTGCCTGGGAGCCTGGGCGACACGTGTTTCCAGGACGCGGGCCGCCGGCGGCCCATGTCCTACCCTCAGCCACACCCAGGCCGCCCGCCCCTCCCGCTGATGGCACAGGAACAGCGACGCCCCTTTCCTTCTTCTGCATCCTTGCTTTGCTAATCTTACCTTCTCCTCACCCTCTGGCCTCCTCTGAAAACGGCCGTGAACGGTGTCCCACTTCTCCGACTGTTGTAACCGGACGCACAGCCTTGGGTATTTTTGCTTTTGGCTTTTAATCTGTTATTTCATAAGTGACTACTTTTTCTCTGATTTAAACTGTATTTACTACAAGCTGAGTGCTCCTGTGTCTGTGCGCACGCGTGCGCATGTGTGTGTGTGCACACGTGTGTGTACACGCATGTATGCGTGTCCTAAGAAGGTCAGAATCAGCTCTTTCCTCCCCACAGCCTGACGTTCACAGGAAATCACTGTCAACAGGGGAAGTTTACAACTGAGGTCAGTCTCCCCTTCAAGCTTGCTCAGAAGCCCATACTTAAGACGACAGTTTTAGCTGAAAGCAAATATAAATGAAAAAATTTGAAGATATCCTAAATGTACAAGTTTATCATGAGATTGTTATAAATATCTGCTCGACTGAGAAGAGACTGAGAGCTATCGGACTGCATCCACCTTTATTACCCTGCGTGATACTAAGCACGCCTGAGTGGTTTCAGAACCTCCCAAATAGATTTTATCCTAATGCACTCTAGTCTTAAAATTAATCTCTTCTGCATAAATTCTGCTTCAAGTGTCCCCATGAACACGTCTCAATGACTTTTACTCTAATTGCAATGTGAAAAGTTCCAATCAGTACATTTGATGCTGTTGAACTGTAAAGATTTCTATTTTCAAAGGATTGTGAATAACAAACAATAATTAAGGTACTTACAATGGCCCTTGTTCTGAGGCTCCCCAGTGGAGCCTCAGGGAGCCTCTTTCCCCTTCTTCTTGGGGGGATGTTTCATTGACATTCTCTCATCACATCCTGGGCTTTTAATTCAGCTGCTTCTGCTGTGATGCCCTCTCCCCCGATGCCCTTGTGTTTCCAGATTTTTCCCAGGAGTTCCTTGTCTTTGTCTCAGGAACCTTTCATCAGGTGCTCACCTCTTTCCCAAACTGAAATCAGCCCCCCGCCCTGCCACCTCGACCCCATCCTGTGTTACCTTGGCAAATGCCATGACCTCGGGAACTGCCTTTTCTGAGGGTAATCTATGTCAACTTTCCAAGCCTTTAAAAATGCTTCAGAAATCTACATTCCTATAAAAATAAATCTACATGTACGTGGCCACCGAGGTCGGGAAGACATGAATCATGTGGAAGGAAGCAGGTGTCCCCAGGTTGACAACACGTCCCCAGCCCAGGTGTCCTAACCACTGAGGTGCTACTTACACGGGGGATCCATCACAATCTGCAGCAGAGGTGGCTTCCTTTATATCTTGAGTTTTCTTGATGCCACATGCCTGGTAAGTGTCCTTATCTTTAACCCAAACTAAAATTAAACAGCATCTGGTATGGGATGAATTGTGTCTCCCCAGATTCCTATGTTGAAGCCATGACCCCCAGTATCTCAGAATGTGACTGTCCACGTAGACAGGGTCTTGAAAGAGGTAATGGAGTTAAAATTAGAGCATGAGGTGGGCCCTAATCTGACACCAGCTGTGTCCTTTTGAGAAAAGAAGATGAGGGCACAGCTACATACAGAGGGAAGACCATGTGAAGACACAGGGAGAAGGTGGCCATCTGCAAGCCAAGCAGAGAGGCCTGAGGACAAACCAAACCTGCTGATGCCTTGATCTTGGACTTCTGACCTTCAGGACTATGAGAAAATACATTTCTGTGGTTTAAGCCACCCAGTCTGTGGTGCCTCATTCTGGCTGCCCTGGAAAACTAACATGGCTTCTCGGTGGTTAAACAGTGCCTCGCTTGTGCTCAGGCCTGGGGCCACCTTACTGCACCTGGCTCTGCTCTGTTCACTGGGGGGCATGCTTGAGCCCCCAAAGATCACTGTAATAACAACACAGGTGTTAGAGAGAATCTTAGGTAGATATGAACTTTCATATTTTCATCTCTGATTTTTGTCTTCAAAGTTTGTTTTCCCAAACAATATTCCTAAATATGCATACTGTATATAATTTTTTTTTAATTAAAAAAAATTTTTTTTTTTTGCGGTCCGCGGGCCTCTCACTGTCGCGACCCCTCCCGTTGCAGAGCACAGGCTCCGGACGCGCAGGCTCAGCGGCCACGGCTCACGGGCCCAGCCGCTCCGCGGCACGTGGGATCTTCCCGGACCGGGGCGCTAACCCGCGTCCCCTGCATCGGCAGGAGGACGCTCAACCGCTGCGCCACCAGGGAAGCCCTGTATATTTTGAAAAGGGTTTTATGGATCTAAGCCTCCCTAGGCCAGTGTAAACATCCCAAACAAATATCTTTACCAATATTATTTCTGCTTCTACATCAAACTGTACATTTTCTAAAATCATATCAAGCTTTATTTTTCCCTTTATAACCAGTTTGTTTCTCTAAACTTATGTGTTCTTACAAGTCAGTATCACATGTTCTGATTTTTGCAGAGCTGGGCCTATTTTTGCATTTATTGCCTCCAGGGTTTCCATGAAATTTATTCTTTCCCCTTCGGATTCCTGTTTCCACTGTCCCCCATTATCACGAATAACACTCCTGTCCACCTATGATACTTCTCCAGTGACTTGAATTCAAGGGAAATCGGTGTAAGTTAACGCTCTCCGTAATTTCCAGAATCTCTCCATGTCTTCCCATCTTTCTTGTGTAGAATTGAGACCAAAATATTGAAAATTTTCTTCTAACAAAATACTAAGCATTTACTTAGCTTTATCACCGTGATTCAAGTCCTGTGACAGATGCCTTGATAGATATGATTGTTCTCCATTTTCCTGATGAGGAAACCAAGAGTTAGAAATTGAATACATTTCCAAAACTCATACAGGTATTAAATTTTGGAAATAATACGTAAACCCAGGTCTCTCTGATTTTACAACTAAACTCAAACCATCTATATGTATTCTTGTTTAGAGATTCAGGTTTTTTTTTCATTTTTAATGACATTTATTGTTTTCTTTCTAATTTTACAAGCAATACGTATTCATTGCAGACAAGTTGAAATACATTAAACCATAAAGTGAAAGTTAACAATCGCCCATAATCCCCATCCCCCAGAGATAACCATTTAGCATTTTGATGCATTTCCTCCCAATGTCTAGATATATATTTTAAATTGAAGTATAGTTGACCTACGACACTATGTTAGTTCCAGTTGCACAACGTAGTGATTCGGTATTTTTCTACATTTCAAAGTGATCAGCAGGATAAGTCTAGTTACCCTCTGTCACCATACAAAAATTATTACATTATTATTGACTCTATTCCCTATGCTGTACATTTCACCCCTGTGACTCATTTATTTTCATTTGTTTTGTAACTGGAAGTTTGTCTCTCTTAATCTCACTCACCTGTTTCACTCATTACCTCAAGCCCCTACCTTCTGGCAGCCACCTGTTTGTTCTCTGTATCTATGAGTCTGTTTCTGTTTTGTTCTGTTTGTTCATGTGATTTGTTTTTTAGATTCCATGTAGAGTGAAATCATACAGTATTTGTCTTTCTCTGACTTATTTCACTTAGCGTAGGACCCTCTAGGTCTATCTAAGTAGTCATAAATGGAAAGATTTCATTCTTTTTTATGGTTGAGTAATATTCCATTGCATATGTATACTATATCTTCTTTATCCATTCATCTACTGATGGGCACTTAGGTTACTTTCATGTCTTGGCTGTTGTAAATAATGCTGCAATGAACATAGGGGTGCATATGTCTTTTCTACTTAGGGTTTTTATTTCTTTGGATTAATACCCAGGAGTGGAACTGCTGGATCATAGGGTCGTTCTATTTGTAGTTTTTCGAGGGAACCTCCACACTGTTTTCCACAGTGGCTGCACCAATTTACATTCCCACTAACAGTGCACAGGGGTTCCCTTTTCTCCACATCCTCGCCAGTGCTTGCCTCTGAAACCGCAGTGCTCCCTTCCCTGTAATGAAGGACCAGTAAGCACGGACTCCTTAACCCGCTTCCAGGCTGAGACACTGAATTTCAAGTGTGCTTCTTCAGAACAGAGGTGCCACTGGGCTTTGCCTCAGTTTATGCCCTAATCATGTGCACGTTATTGAATCCCCAAGGGATCCAGAAACTTCATTCTTGAGCTGTTTTCAAATGGAATTTTAAACTACCTATCCTGAAAAAGTTATTTATTTTGAAACGGTTATCTTAACTTTGACATTTGGAACAATTACAGGTAACTTTGAACACAAAATTTATATTTTATTCTGAGGTTGACCATGGAAAATGCACATCTCGTAAACCACTTATTGAGATAATACTGGTTGAATCAAGTCATCAGATGTTTTAAGGTGACATTTTCAATCTGATATACAACAGTTTTATGTTTATTTCACCTTAGCAGGTGAAATATGATGACCAGCTTTTATTGCAGTACCTTGACAACCCCTAAGGCCAATTGGTGCAAGCTGTCACCTGTGACACACCCACACTGAGGCTGCTAGGGCTCTGGCACGTCTTACTGACAGCTCACAAGTACGTTATCAGTCAGTAGTGCTCGGAGAGCCAGGAAATTGTTGTGCCTTTGTGGGCAAGATAGATTACCCATGCTAAGCTTGAAATTTTTAATTATGCATGATTAAATGAGGCTCGCTCTTTGTAATTTGCATGTTCCTACCCTTTCAGAATTAAAAGAATACATATGTGTATATTTAGCAACAGCACAGAGGACAATTACTGATACAAGTAGGAAACCCAACAGAATACACGTGAATTATACATTTAATAGCAAACATGAGACTCCTCTGTTTAGAAAAATTAATATACAACATATTTATATTAAAAATAACTCCTCTGGTTCACAATGCACCTACTCCAGTGACTATATTTTTCAAATGTTACTGTGGAAATACCATCATAAATCTGTCTACTTTATAGTTTAGAATGTGGTGAGGTACATGTTCACTTTTCTTATGGTGAGCTTTCATGACAGTTCATTTAATTTTATCAGTTACAGAAGGTTTTCTGCAAAATCTCAGCCTTGCTAATGCTTCTAAAATTTTGAAATTAAATCAGAATCAAAATTTAAAATTACATATTAAATGGTAATATGGTATGATATAATGGCATGAAAGATAAACAAAATGTTCAGAAAAATGAAATATAAAATCTTGACTCTTTTTTAAACTAGTATTTTAAACATTCTTTTTTTTTTTTTTTGTGGTACGCGGGCCTCTCACTGTCGTGGCCTCTCCCGTTGTGGAGCACAGGCTCTGGAAGCGCAGGCTCAGCGGCCATGGCTCACGGGCCCAGCCGCTCCGCGGCACGTGGGATCTTCCCGGACAGGAGCATGAACCCGTGTCCCCTGCATCGGCAGGCAGACTCTCAACCACTGCGCCACCAGGGAAGCCCTAAACTAGTATTTTAAATCAAACAAATTTGCTTGTGTCTAGTGCAATTCAGGGCATATCTCTGTTTAGAAATAAATGCAGAGAAATAAGTCAGAACACCCAAGAGAAATGAACACTAGTCTCTTGTTAAGCAGAAAACTGTATACATGTATATTCCCTAAGTTTGGTTTCTGCTTCAGAAACCTGTGCTTTGTGACATTTCTAGTAACTTACCGAGGCGGCAGCATTGCAGGGACTCCAACCTCGGGACTCTTGCTCAGCCGGCCTCACTGCAGCCGCTTTTACCCACCACTCAGGAGAGCAGGTGATGCCTGGGTCCAACTCCCAAGGATACGGTGAGGACCACAGTGACTTGACCCTCTTTTTATTCATACGTGTTTCTCGTGCTCATAGGTCTTAAAAACTGACTCCCCACAGAGAAGATGTTTCACCTTCCTGTGTGTGAGCTGAAGGTGTGCGGATGTCCCCACCGTCAATCAGAAGAAAGGATGGGTTTGCCAAACCTGGAGGTGGAGGCCAAGTTCAGGAGCGGGCCACGAGGCAAGGCGTGCCCGGGGTGCCGTGAATGCCTGGAGATGCCGCGCTTCTCCATCTCACCCAAAACTGTGTCTTCGAGAGTCAGCCAGGCCTATTTTTTCTTTTTTTTTTACTGAGACAACCTATTTACCACAGCACAGATGTTATGATTAGCATGTGGTAAATTAGGTTCTCCATGAGGGGGGTCTATGAAATTGAATGAGAAAAAACATTACGTCTTTACTTCCACTAACTTACTTTTTTTTATAGCATCTTTATTGCTTTACAATGTTGTGTTAGCTTCTGCTTTATAACAAAGTGAATCAGCTATACGTATACATATATCCCTGTATCTCCTCCCTCTTGCGTCTCCCTCCCACCCTCCCTATCCCACCCCTCTAGGTGGCCACAAAGCACCGAGCTGATCTCCCTGTGCTATGCGGCTGCATCCCACTAGCTATCTGTTTTACATCTTCTTTATCCATTCATCTGTCGATGGACACTTAGGTTGCTTCCATGACCTGGCTATCATAAACAGTGCTGCTGTGAACATTGTGGTACATGTCTCTTCCTGAATAATGGTTTTCTCAGGGTATATGCCCAGTAGTGGGATTGCTGGGTCGTATGGTAGTTCTTCCACTAACTTCTAATTGAAATTTAGCAGTTTCTTCAATTATGAATGTACGTAAAAATACAGCAGCTTTGTACACACCAATAAGCCCATAGAAATTTTAAATATTTTTAACATTTACATACAGTTGTTACAGATATCTCAAAATATTGTTTTGCATCTCACTGTAGTCATGGTATTTCTTTAATGAAGTCAGGGTACTTACTGGGTCCACTGTTAGAACTTATTTGGTTAATAAAGGTACATGTATAATTGTTTTCCAATATAACTTGCTTATTTTGTGAGTATCTGTATTTTATTTCATATATTTAAGTCATTCTTTGAGAAGGGGTCAAAGGCACACTTTTCCAAAGGGAGAACAGGGCAGAGTCTAAGAACCTTCCCTATGTCAGGAGAGAAAGCAGAGGCATCTGAAGGCAGCCTCCTTTCTACTTCGGTTTCTTGAAACTCTGGGACCCCTGAGAAGATTACCCTAAAGAAAGGGTGGGAGAGGTGGAGACAGGGCAGAGAAGAGGGGTCTACATGACAGCGAGGGTGGCACTTTGCTACCTGACATCCCTCCCCTGCCAACCCTCCGGAGGCTCTGGCTCACGAGGTACACCTGGGAAAGTGGCACCTGGGCAGGTCAAGATGCTAATGCATCTTGACATGGGCGAGTGGAGCCCTAACTTCAGAGGGCCACGTGGACCCAGTCAGAGCTCTACCAGTGCTGCATGACAGATTAGAGCCCATACGATTGTTTTCTGTGAAGACCTCCCCAATTCCCGGTTCAGACAGCCGCGCAGCCCTGGGGAAGGACGTGCAGGTCATAGATGACTGTGATTTGATTTACTGCTGTCACAGCCAAAGGCTCATGTGGAATCGGATTCATTCTGAGCTAAAGAAAAGTGAATGAGTATTTCTGCTACATTCAAATTGGTGAAGAATCAGCCACATAGATTACATTATTATTATACTTATAACACTAATATTTTTATGATTATCATTTTGTGAAGGATAGTGAATATTATTTCAAGTCACAGAAACTGGGGTGAATGATGAGGTATAAATTTTATACTTTTTGAGAACTATACTCTGATTTGGAAGACAATTTGAGGGGACTATTTCATTGCATTTTATAATAAATAATCATAAAGACTTTTAAACACAATTTTATGACTATCAACTTTAATCTTTTATTACGAAATATTTATAACATGCAGGCTACAGAACGTACTGAACATGGTTTGAAGCAGCAAAGCTGGAGCCGTGGACAAGAGGTCCAGGTGCTGGTTCCAAGTTCATGTCCTGACATGAGGGAGCCTCAGGTGACTGACCACCTAGCTCTGGCCAGTGATCTGGGGGATGCGAGGCTGGGGGCCATACAGCAGACACCGCTGAGCCGTCGGTGGGCTACTTTTGTTGGGTGGTGAGGAAAGGCTGTCTTGAGGACTTGGCATTGGTTCCAAGATGTGAATCCTGAGAAGGGATTAGTCAGGAGGAAGCCCTGGACTGAGAGACTACAGAAGGCAGAGCCTCGCCGAGGGTGGGAAGCGGGGACTGTAGATCTGAATGTGCTGGACGGGGCAGAGTGGAGATGTGGCCCCAGCAGGGAGTTTAGGTTTTCAACGTGACGCTGCATACTTCAAGGAAGGCGGCTTACGTTTGGTAAAGATCCCCTGGATGCTGCTTTGAGATTGGATGTACAGAGAGCAGTAGGTGCTCACGATGCCAGAGGCTTGGGCCAGCCTAGTGGGGGAGGGAGGGGAAGAATGGACGGCCAGGCCGGGGCTGTGTGGTCACCACAGGGTTGGCTGGAGAAGCAAACTTCAGAGGAGACACGTAGCGATTGTGTAACTTACTGCCCTAGTCAGAATACTTTGATGGTCAAAGGAAATGCTGATTATTAAGCCAGGACAAGAGGGGTAACCAGGACTGTCTTGGGTAAATCAGGTCCTACATTTATCCCAGGTTTAAGGAAGGAGAGGAACCAGGACTGAGGTTCTGGTTATATAGAGGGCGCTGTGCTTACTGGGGGGAACAGCAAAGCCTGTGGCAAGATAAATTTGGGAGAGGAAATCAGCTGTTCCTTCTTAGATGTTAAATCTCAGAAACCCAATTTTGTTTTTAATCATTGGAATCTAAGTAAGGAGTTAGGTAAAATGCCCCTTGAAATAACACATACTTGAAGTTCTGCTATAATGTTTTGTTCATTAAATGTCTAAAAGAATTAGGCAGCACTTAATAATTTTAAATTCCAAATTAAGTGAAAAAAATCAGTGAACTAATTTGTTTCAAAAGAGGTTTTGTTGGCTTCCCTGGTGGCGCAGTGGTTGAGAGTCCGCCTGCTGATGCAGGGGACGCGGGTTCGTGGCCCGGTCCGGGAAGATCCCACATGCCGTGGAGCGGCTGGGCCCGTGAGCCATGGCCGCTGAGCCTGCGCGTCCGGAGCCTGTGCTCCGCAACGGGAGAGGCCACAACAGCGAGAGGCCCGCGTACAGCAAAAAAAAAAAAAAGAGGTTTTGTTAAAAAAAACAGATGTTAGCATCAAATGGTCATCATTAAATAAGTCAAAATATGTTTCCTTTATGCCATGCTCATCCTTTATGATCTGTTTACATAGGCTTGGACTCATCACTTTAAAACTGGAATAATGAGAGTAAAGCATAGTGACTCAAGATTGCATTTTATTTTTTTCTGAGACTCCTGTGCTGCGTGTAAAGCCTTCAACAGTAGCACTTATCTTCTGAAGATAATTAGGCACATTTACTTTTCAAGAGATGGGCATAGAATTGAGAAAAATGTGTCCAATCGAGAAAAAATATATTGTTTGCTTGATATACTGTACTATAAATTGGTCATATAAATCTTAGGTGAAGACTGCAAAACGTCCCACAGCAATGGTTTCCAACTCCGGGCTGAACACACCAGGGACACACAAAATGATTATGAGTTACAGGAAATACCTATAGTTATTTATTTAGTCTACCAGATCCAAGGACGCTTTAATATTAATAAAATGTACTGGCATGGTAGTCCATTTATAAGATGTGCTTATAAAATCAGTGCTCAGGAAATGTTTTATTGATACAGCTGTGCTGTCAGAAGTGTTCAGGGGAGCAGTCCTGTCCTAAGGCACTGATGACGGTAGAAAGTATTTTCATGTTCTTGAACTTTGTCCCTGATGAGGGGCTCTCAGTCTGGCCAGACGGTCACCTGCAATTTGTCTGGGCTCGACACCCACCCAGAAACCTCCAGGTGTGCTGAGTGTTTCCCGCTTGCCCGAGAAAAAGTCATAAATTCTGACTCGTCAAGAAATTGTCAGAAGACCTCAAACAAATCTCTTTTTCTATCTCAGTCTTCTTATCTATGAAACGAAGAAAATTGCAATTAATATCGTGTTGAATTAAGCCTGAGTGAATAAATGACCATAGAGTGAGAGGCTGTATGTACTTAAAGCCCCCAGAGGTTACTTCATCCTCAGATCCCTCATTTCAACCCTCTGAACCAGAAGGAAGAAATCCTAGCCTCATCTTCAAGGATTCCACAACTTGAGATTGAGTACTTCACGCTTTCTTTGCAGATATGTGTACACACATGTGCACATATTTTCACAGGAATTATAAGTGACACCATTACTAACAGGGTTATGTATACACACAGGGAACAAGCAAACCATCACAGGTCACCACGTGGTAAAGTGACTTCATTTTTCCAATATTTATAGGAGAAGCTGGCAGAGATAAACTTAAATAATTCATTTGATCAGCTTCCTGGAGGGAATAATTTTTAAAAACATTGGAAATTTTTAACTCAATGGATTTTCTGTTTAATGTCGGAGAAATGTCAGAAACTAGATATTTGCATAACTTCTGGGATTCCCCCTAAATGAAAAGATTTTGTAAAATAATTAGAAATGTAATATATGCAACCTTATCTTGTCTTACAGCATCAAGTAGATGAACAAAGCCCTGGAACCATAAATATTAATGGAGTAAAACCTTCACAAAACAGTGATGTCTATCAAAGGTGTATTTACAAGGCGCAGTGGCAAGGATACTTCCAGACCATGATTTATGAAGTCATAATGAAGTACATACTTCATAACACACCTATAAAACTAAGGAGGGAGGCATTACTCTATTTTATGGAAAATAATTTAGATGAACTTCGATTTTCATTTCAAATGCCATAACTCTTCCTATGACGTGTTAAAAATGCCATATTCCTGCCTCCGTGAATTGTTAAAAATGCCATCTTCCTGTCTCCAGTAAATCTGCACATCTATGTTTCATTGCTAAGTACCATTGTTTGAAAAATGTCTCTAAGGACCACGTTCCATTGAAAAGTTTGTTCCTGACTTTTTCTGTATAATATTGGTAAGGTGCAACTAATACTTGATAAATCAGTGTGTTTCCATATGACATCTAGGGAACAACTAACCCAGGTAAAACTTGTGAAATGCTTTCAGTCACTCTATCCTGTGAACTACATCATCATCATCATCATCACCTACTGGGTAAATAGCACGATTGTTTCTCTATTTATCCCTGTCCTTGAAATATTTGTAAGTTGGTGGATATTTCTGCTTCATCTTGATCTTTTTTTTTTTTTTTTTTTTTTGCGGTACGCGGGCCTCTCACTGTTGTGGCCTCTCCCGTTGCGGAGCACAGACTCCGGACGCGCAGGCTCAGCGGCCATGGCTCACGGGCCCAGCCGTTCCGCATCATGTGGGATCTTCCCGGACCGGGGCACGAACCCGTGTCCCCTGCATCGGCAGGCGGACTCTCAACCACTGCGCCACCAGGGAAGCCCAATTCTCTGGCCTTTTGAAGATTGTCTGAGCTACTTAATATCCTCTAAAAAGCTCCTTTCTGTGTAAATTTTACTCCCATTTGTGGAATGGCTGTGGTTGATGAGAGACCCCTGGAGGCTGGTGCAGGGGCTGAAAGCTTTCCTACAGACAGCGGGACCCTGGGTCACCAAGCGCGCTCGCTGGGAGCAGCAGGGTGAGCTGGTGGAAGCCCTGTAAAAGCCCTACACTCTTACCTCTGTCGGGAGGCTGCGTGTGAGGACGCGGAGTTCACGTGCCTGGCGTGCAAGGAGTGAGGCACTGTGGCCGGCCCTGCTGGGATGCAGGCCACGGACAGTCAGCACAGCGTGGAGGAGGCTCCACCCCTCTTGGGGCCGTCACGCTGGGCATCTCTCCAGGGCAGACCCAACCTCTCCTGATGTGATGTAACAAAAAAGTAAATATTTGATTTTGTGCCCAGTTCCTGACATGCAGCTTCTATAACCCTTGGAGTTTCCAGACTGGTGAGAGTATAGTTTGTGTGCTAATGCGATGGCCGGTGGCCGGGGTCCCCACATAGCTTCAGGATGGGGGCCGGTCACCAGAAAGTCAAGGCATGATTTGAAGGTTGGAGTTTCAGCCCTACCCCCGAACTTCGGGGAGGACAGAGGGGCTGGGGACTGAACTGATCACCGACGGTCAGTGTTTTCATCAATCGTGTCTATATAGTGAAGGCTCCGCAGAAACCACTTAACAGTGGAGTCCAGTGGTTCTGAGTTGGTGAACACACCCACGAGGCAAGAGCGTGGCCCAACCCAGCCCCCCGGGGACAGAAGCTTCTGCCCTGAGTATCTGTCAGGACCGGCCCTGTATCTCTTCATCTGGCTGCTCACTTTTATCCTTTGTTATATAAGTGAAGTGTCTTCCTAAGTTCTGTTAGTTGCTCTAGAGAATTATCCAACCTGAAGAGGAGGTTTGGAAACCCTTGGTTTACAGCTGATTTCTCCAAAGTACAGATGGCAGCTGAGGGCCTTGGCCTGGTGTCTGAAGTGGTGGCAGTTCTGTGGGACCAAGCCCTTGACCTCTGGGTTCTGCGGTAACCCGGGCAGTAGTGTCAGAATTGAACTGAATTGCAGGACACCCAGTTGGTGTCCAGAGAGTTAGAGAATTGATCAGTGTGGGAAAACATCCCAATATATATGGTGTCACAAAAGCATTGTGAGTAAAAGTAGCTCATACCTTCCTTGGAGGTTATTATTGACAACAGATGGAGAAATGCTCTCTGAGCCAGGTGTTGCAGTCGGATGGCACCAATGATACAGGAAGGTCGTTTTACCCCAGCCAATGTCACGGCCAGTGTCTGCACCAGACGCCCTGAGGGGGAGGAGTGGGAGCTACAGTGAGAGCTCGGGCCTCGGTGATTCCCTGGTGTGCAGGGAATAAAGAGGAACTAGGAAGGGGAAGCAGGCATGTGGCCCACGAGGGTTCTCCCTCCAAGAATGGAGACACACAGTTACATGAAAAGGGGTCAACACCACATAGCGGCCTAAGTTTCCACCCCTGTGGAAAGGTGGCAGGAGGGTTACTCTTCCTGGAATCAGGGATTGAAGGACTTCGCTCAAGGAGGTTCATTACCAGCTCTACATCCTAAAT
The DNA here is from genome assembly GCA_004363435.1 of Platanista minor. NCBI lineage: Eukaryota > Metazoa > Chordata > Mammalia > Artiodactyla > Platanistidae > Platanista > Platanista minor. The sequence continues at coordinate 21,660 of RJWK010003795.1, read as the reverse complement.
CAGAATCCTTACATACCCTGATAATGCAATTTATGTACGGAAGGTGAGTCTATGCGTTGATTCCCATACAGAGAATGATTAGCTTAAGGTGTACATTTTATGATTCAAAGTGCCCTGAATTTGATTTCAATGATAGATTTAAACAGAGAAGAGTATTCGGTACTTATGGCTGAGAAAGATGTTGGGAAATGCAGGGGAGTCTCTCTGCAGTTTGAAAGACTGGATCAGGGTCACCACCTTTCAGTGGATGGTAAAGATGATGACGATAATGATAAGAATAAGAATAAAAACAAGTATTTTTGAGAGCTGAGTCTGTGCTAAGCACAGTTCCAGGTTCCAAATATGCCAAAAGGTATTTCATTTTCCTAACGATCCATGAGGCAGGTATTATATTCAACCCCCACCCCCCCATGTGATGGAGGAGGAACCAAGACCCAAGGTCGCAGTTGGGAGATGACATCAGGACACCCTAAGGCAGTCCGTCTGGAGAGTGTACAAAGGTGGAAACTCTTCAGAGGTGCACTCAAGCATGTAGACGGGGCTGTCGGAAGCCTAGCGCCTTCTTAAGGTGCTAACCAAGTCGAGGGCCACCGTTAGAACCGCCCCTTGACAAGCGCTAAATTGGTGGGACACAGTTTCTAAATAGGAAGGCGATCACAGTGGAGAAGATAGTTCTGCCTGGATCACCACAACTCTGTTAAAACTTTGAAGACCTCAGAGATGAAAAGGAATTGGAGGCCATTCGTGGAGGTCAGCCTGTGACCTGCACAGGATCCTATCCCCAGGCCAGGTCCGGAGTGGTCTGGGGCTGAAAGAGCTCAGACACCACTGGCTGCTGCGCTCACCTGAGAAAGGAAGGGGCCACGCACCGGGGGCGGATCTCAGCGCTGGGGGTGGCCCGTCTGTGCCCTTGTGCAGACCCTTTGCTGAGCCCGGCAGTCCTTTCACTGGGATGCTGGTGCGGGTTTGGAACCCAGCGGTTACTGAATCGAGACAAGGATAATGAGTAGAAACCCTTGACATCTGCAGAGAGTTTTTCTGACCACAGGGTTTTGAAAAATTATATTCATAAGAGAGAGGTATTGGTTAAGCGAGTCTGCAGGGGGAGAATTAAGCAGATATTTTTCATACGTTTTCACAAAGGGCTGACACCCCTACCCCGACCACTGCAGGAGGGAGGACAGCAGCACAAACAGACTCTCGCCTCAGCCCTGAGGGCGTGAGGCCTACCCCTGGGTTACGGCGGCCTCACCTTGGACACCTGACTTCAAAGCTCGCAAAAGAGCCTGGCTACGTAGCGCTGTTCATCTGTGGCACCAATACTGCAGGGAGCTTTGACAGGAGGATGCACCTCCACGGGGTTTGTGTGACCTTGGCCCATCTGCCTCACCCGAAAAGGGACAGGAGGCTATAGCAGTTCCCCAGGGAGACTCTAAGCTGCAGAGAGGGAGCAGGGAGGACCCACTGCTAAACACACCATCCTGTCCAAGAAGCTGGAAGAATAATCACAAGTGAGCTGCAGAAAGTTAATTTCGCCACAGAAATATTGCATATGGGAGAAAAAACAGTCTAGAACTAATGAGTGATCCCAAACCCTTCCACCGTATGGCTCCAGTCTTACCCCTAAAATGTTACTTCTTCCTAATTATTTATGTATTGTGTCACTAATTATACCATTTTAAAGTATAATCCATAATACTTATTCATGTGTAGTTCATCATCAAGATTATGAATGATAAATCAGATAATATTGAATAAAATAAATGCATGTATATTATCCCTTACCATGGTGATCAATAACCCTTAAGTCAGCCTGACTCAGGTACACCTAGTTGAAGGAACACTTCCTATGAATTGATTTGCCGTTTGATAGTGATCTTAACAGTCTTCACTTGGGTATTCCCTGGTGGTCCAGTGGTTAGGACTCTGTGCTTTCAGTGTGGGTATGATCCCTGGTCGGGGAACTAAGATCCTGCAAGCCATGCGGTCATTAGATTTTTTTAAGATGCAGTGTGATAACAACTGCAAAATAACAATGAAATCTCGTCCAAGGAACACTACCTGTAGGAAGACGATCTCTCCGATTTCAGTGTCTCAATATTCTTAGCAGTTAGTTTTTTTTTCCCTCATGAAAGCTATAAATCATGTCACTGTTCATCTTTCCTTCCTTGCATTGGCAGCTACAGTTCAAGGCCAAAATATTGGTCAACTGTAGTATTTTCAGAAATACATGGCTGATTTGGGATATTATTTTGATCCCCAGTTCCTAAAGTTTTCTGCCTTTATTTTCCCTTTAAGATCATCTTTTAAACCTTTTGTTTAATCTTGGTGTATAGTATGGGTTTTAAATCTTTAAACATTTTTGGAATAAATTGGGGGAATATGTTGGAGGTAAGCAAAAACAAAAAGAATCAAATAAATAGTTTAGAAATTAAATATACATATTTTATTTCAAAGTATTTTCTCTCCTGTGCTTCTAAACTATTATGGTTTGCCAACTGCTTTTTCAAAATACTTCAGATCCATGATTATCTCTGTGATCCTGAAAGCAGCTAAGACTGAGTGTTGTGACATGGGCTCCAAGACTCAGTTCTATCTAGCCCCATGCTGGCTTGCCGTAGTATCTTCATTTCTTGAAGCATTCCGGGAAAATGCTCACGTAGTTATCAGCTTAGCTGCTCTGCAGTTGGATGGCGTGGCTCCTTTTCAGTCCAATTTCCTGTTCTTTTGGCTCTAGAGCAGTCTTGCAGATCCATTGCAGGGGGTCTAAACACTGCTATTGCCTTCCCTTCCTTTGGTAGTCACATGATGAGAATCGCAGAGTTCCAGACACAGTTAGACCAGGAGGTGAAATAACTCAAGGACCTACTTCACACAGATAGCTTGTTTTCATTCTCTGTGTCTGTAAGGCTGTTCAGAAAGACAAGTATTCCTCTGGGTACTGACTGCATCCTTCGTATATCACAATAAATATCCCATTTTTAAATGTAAATGTGTAGTTATTCAAATCTCTCATAGTTTAGCTTTGTGAGATCATTAAATAAATTTAAACAAGTGATACAATTAGTATCAGCAAATTTTAGACAGATTTATATTATATCTGGTTGAATAGTAACAAAACTACCTGGATGACATGATTGTAAGCATACAGGGATGTCCCATCAAGCAGGCAAATGATCGTTGGTTACCCTCTACAGGAGGGGGTCCGTTGTACTTTGAAGCTACTCTCCACTCATCTCTTACTGTAACCCGTATAACTTAGAAGATTTGTATCAATAGAAAGTCCTTGCTCCATAAAGGGAGAAGTTATTTCTTAAGATAGGAAGCTGGGGTGGTGGGGGAACATTTCTAAGTATGTTTTGGGGTTCGACAGATGGAATCGAGGGTGGACACTCTCATCTTTAGACCCGATGCCTTAGGTGCCTGTGTTTTCACTGCCTCTGCTCCACACGTTCCGCCGGTAGAAGGTATAAGTGGCAAGATTTGGGAGGTAATGTGATATTAGGAACAGGAAGCCTGAAAATATGATTTTCTAGAAAAACTGTTTACAGCCCAGGCCAGATTCCTACAGGACCACTCCCAGCCAGAAGAACTGAGCAGGACTGGATCAAGTGAGGTCTGTGTACGCCTCTTGAATAGGTGATTGGAGAGCTTACAAGTGTGGGCTCTGCCGGGAAAGGCCTTTAAGTGTAGGAATAAAAGAACATCAGGTTCTTTTCCAAAGGTACAAGACTTCCGAGTTCCTTTGTTTGAATTTCAAAGGCTGATAAGCACTTCTTAGCCAAATCAAATAAAAGACATTGCCAGTGTAACAAGGGGATCTTGGGGACACACAGAACCTGGAAAGCAACTGCTGTTCGTGGAGCTGAAGCTCAAGGTCTCTGAGGATGGCCTGGAGGGTGACATAAGGTGACCCCGTAGCCTCAGTGACCTATGGTGGGCACCCAAATACAACCTCCGTTCAGTGCTGTGTATGCTGGACTTAATTTTAGGGCTGGGTTAAGAAACTGCTGGGGGGGTGGACACCTTGCTGGAAGTAAACAAATACTGTTCAATCCCTGAGGAATATTCTAGAACAGCGCCCTCGTGGGTAGAGAAGGGCTTACCCACAGGATATGGGCGAGAACGGTGTTTGCAGCAGAGACCATGTCACGTAAGGCTGAACAGAAGACTAGTGGGACACAGGAAGGATATGAAAGCAGACTGGAAGGGTCTGAAGGGCTCTTTGAAGATTATTCTTGTGAAGTACAGAAGTTGGCAGCTAAAGCAAAAAGCTCAGCCCAAAGGATGCGGAATTACAGAATTCAGGAGATCACCTGTGTTCTCAAGCTAAGGATTTTACCATAAAATAAGAGGGCGGGAGAAGTTACCTGGTGACAGAGAGCAGTGCAGGGTGACTCATAAAGGGAGATGTTCCAGCAAATACGTGGCACCAACTGCCATTGTCCCCTACAGGGGTGCACACATATGGCACATTTCCATGGTCCACTGAATTTAAAACCAACAAGAACCTATTGTCTAGCACGGGGAGCTATACTTAATGTCTTGTAATAAGCTCTAATGGAAAAGAATGTAAAAAAAGAATACACGTGTAACTGAATCACTTTACTGTGCACCTGAAACTGGCACAACTTTGCAAATCGACTATATTTCAATAAAATTTTTTTAAAAAATGATGAGGCAGATACTGTGGAAGAGAGGTGCGGGGAGAGCAAGGACTGGCATCCCATGCGATGCTAACCCTCCCGCCTTCTCCGGCTGCTGATTCAGGGGGATGGTTTCCCTGTACGTTTGTCATGTTTCAGTGTAAACTCATCTTAAGTTGGTCGTGAGGGTGAGGGTGTAGGTGTTAGGATTTCTCCCTTCAGAGTGGTTTTTGGCAGGCTACTGCAAGAATTCTATTACCGTTCTCTACATTTCCCAAGCCACAGGCCTGATCTCTGGTCTAAATAGGCTTGTCCTGGCACTAAAACCCGATTCCCTCTGAGTGCAGGTCAGTAGCACTGCCCACTGCCAGTCCCGGGCTGTAACAGCACCATGCCCTCAGCAAGTCGCCCCAGCCCTCCGTGGCTTCTTTGCTTCTGACTTTGGGGATGGCCCCTTTTCCTCATGGGCTACATCGTACATCTTTTCAAGTATTTGTCTGTGTTTGTAAGACAAGCTTTCCAGCCAGCTGCCCGAATCATAACACTATTCCCTACCTTTTATTAATTAATCAAGAAAATGTTGTAAATACATTAATTTTAACATAATTTTTGTTTTGTTTCTTCCTGAGGGTGTTAATGGTGTGTTCTTATACACTTTAGCGGCACTTAATATAATTCAGGTAGCTGCATTTCACAGGGGCTTCTTGCTGACTGAAGTTTTGTCAGAAAAACTTCCATAGCATTTATTCCTCTGTCACTGCTTTGGTCTGAGCTTTTTAATTGCCTTCCAAAACAAACCAAACACGATCTGCTTTTGCTAAATAATGTTGGCTTTTGGATGTGTAGTTCTAACAGTTAAAATTTCAAAGGAACAAGGTTTTGATTCTGTGCACCCGTGTTCTAATTTGGAAACAAGGCTGCAATGCATGGTCAAGCGGAAGATAGGAAAAGAGACAAAGGGAAGAAGTAAGACACCATTATAATATTATTCACAGGGATACGTTCAGTTTCTAAAATGTATTCTCTCTCCAAGGATTAATATAGATCAAAATATACGGTTAATGTCTCTGTATATTATACATGAAAACTTATACTCGTATACACATTCTCTACAGCTGTAATCTACACACATCATTTGTTAGGCCAGTGACATGGGTTCAGTGTGTCTAATAATTTATAGTAATTGTGTGATTTTCATGATATTTGATATATAAAGTTTATACTACATTTTCATAGTATTATACATGGAGAATTCTAAGAATCTTGCTCATCCAGCTTCAAATATTCTCCACAAAAAAAGCAAATATTCCAAATGTAATTGAAAAAAGAATCATCATAATTGAACAACCTTTGATAACTGATCGTGTGTGGCCTGAACCATGTTTGCGCCCGGGGGACAACACCCATCTTCAAATGAGTCAGTACATGTTGGATGGAGAGCAGGTGGTGGATGGGGTTAGCTCCCTTGTTCTTCACCACTGAGCTCGTATCCTGCGCGGTCTCACCGCTGGGGGACGGGTGTGCTTCTCACTCCGTGGGACTTGCTTTGGCCAAGCAGATGTTGGCAGAAGTAACACAAGTCGAAGCTTGAAGTGTGCCTGAAATGTCCTGCCATTGCCATGAGAACAGCAAGCTCGCTACCCCTGGGTCCTGAAGGCCCTGGGGATGGAGACATGGGAGCCTCCCGACCAAGCCTTCAGCTCAGAGCCAGGCCCAGACGGCTCATCCCCAGACACACGGACAGAATAAATACTTATCGTTTTAAGCCGTAAAGTTAGGAGCTGGTTTATTATCAGTATTATTGGGTCAATACTAAAACTATATAAGAAAATATTATTTACAAAACAGAAATAGAGTCACAGATGTAGAAAACAATCTTATGGCTACCAGGGTGTAAGGAGGGGGGAGGGATAAATTGGAAGACTGGGATCGACATACACCCACAACTATATATAAAATAGGTAACTAATAAGGACCTACTGTAGAGCACAGGGAACTCTACTCAATACTCTGTAATGACCTATATGGGAAAAGCATCTAAAAAAGGGTGGATACATGTATATGTATAACTGATTCACTTTGCTGTACAGCAGAAACGAATACAACATTGTAAATCAACTATACGCCAATAGAAATTTTAAAAATGTGCCTAATAATTTTGCTTTTGATAGTCTATTGAATTTCTGTGCATACCATATATTTGTATCAGTTTTTCAACAACTTGATTTTCATGATATCTTTTGATTATTCAATTAATATAGGACAAGGCACTGAAGCTAATATGCCCTGAAATTAGAGAGACTAGATATTATCCATATTAAAAGCCATTGTAAATCTTAAAACAGCTGAGTAGAAATTTATTCTAATAATAGTAGGGTAAATACTTGAGACCAATTCCTCATGAAAGACAAAAGAAAATGGTACAAGAAATTCACAGACAAAAACTTATGAAATGCTTCACGAAGCTTCTCAAAAACTAAGTTAGTAAGAACTTATAAGACCAAAATCTATGGGAAAGATCCCTGATCTTTAAGACCAATGTTCAAAACTGCTTTTGCCTTGAGGGAATTTACTAATCCAAAAAAAATAAAAGAAGCTGGAACTTTTAAGTAAATGGGTATCCATATGTATGGATGAAAAAGTAAACCCATACCCCCATCACATGCATAAAATCATTAGCACATACATCAAAGGCCAAATGCATCCATCAAAAAGCTAAAATTAATATTGGAGAATATAACACAGATAATCAAGGGGCTTGAAAAATTATTTAACGGTCGACGGAAAATGAATAGTAAATAAAGATACGAAAATGTGCACCATCTCATCAGAACCGGGAGATGCGCCTTCATGAATCCACACTGAGACGCCATCCCAGGGCCACGAGATTGTTTAAAGCTAAGGAGCCTGACCACACAAAATTGTAAGTCCCTGTCCAAACATTAGTTATTATTATGATCTAATATATTTGTAAGGTATTTGTAATTAAATATATTCCAAGTCATTTAAAAACACCTCTATAATACTTTCCCCCAAAAAACTAAGGCTATCGTTTAAACATTTCCACATTTCCAGTGTGTTGCTCAGCCCTACATTGCGTAGCCCTGCCATGTTCCTGTACGCACATTTCAAAGAACAGACATCAACGGTGACACCAACTAATGCTCTCTGAGTTCAAAGGTGACCCTTGTATTTCACCAGACCCACCAGGTCCAGTCAGAGACCAGCCAGAGCTTTCCTCCTCCACTGCTCTCCTTAAAGGATACTGGACTCTGATGGTCACTGTGCAGATTCCAGATCTGGGATGGTTCTCTTTTGTGTCATTTCAATAGTGTTTGGAACAGCTGCATTATACATCTAAAATAAACATCTGGTAGTTATGATTTTGAAAGTTAAGATCCAAAATGCTATGAATGGCACGTCCTACTGTCATCCCAAGGCTTTTTATCACTGGACTCCTGGCTTCATCTCCTCCCCTTTCACACCACTTCTGTAGGGAACAGACTTCTTTACAGGCTTGTTCTCTGTGAGTATATGTACAGACATGTGATAGCAATTTAAACACAGCCAACTAATATATAGCACAAAATGCAATTCATACAGACACTATTTTAAGAGAAATGTATACTGTATATATTGATTGTAAATTTTAAGTAATAACCGCAAGAATGAGATGGCTGGAACCAAATAAGGCACTTTCATTGGCCCTCTGTATGTACTGCTGGTCTGTTTTCCCATACAAATTCTTTTGAAGGAAAATAATATTCTGTAACACCAATGCTTGCACTCTTCTTGGCAGTTTACGTGCTGTCACACCTATTCTCTATGGCTTTTGAAATTGGTTTTTCCATCCATTTCATCTTTTTACGTATGTCTAGTGTAAATGCAACAAATATACTTCTCTTTACGTGCCCCTGGCTCTTAAGTTTCTAGCTTTCTGGAAAACGTCAGTATATACTTCATTTACCTTCTGTTCGCCCTGTCTCAGCATGCAAACCCCTCTCTCTAAAGAGCTACTCCAAAATCCCAATGTCCTCCCCAACTTGATGAGTGAGAAATGCATACCCATATATTTTGGAACAAATTTTTGTATCATCATTAATTTTCCCACTTTGTGCAGTTTTTACTTGTAATTTCTACTTCCTAATTAAAAAGGACTTCAGTGAGGCAGGGTAGTGGCTATCATCCAGCCTCACATTAACAGATATAGTGGATATAGTGACAAACTATTCTCTTTCAAGGTATGAATTTTCCACTTCAGAGCATTATAAGAATAAGGCTGGCAGCATCATTGAGACTTCACTTTTTCATTACAGATCTCACAGCAGGTGACCACAGCAAAGGACCCTGTTGTCTATGAAGATTTTTATTTATATGAAAATGATACAATCGTTAAAATGCAGATGTAACATTGTTATCATTCAACACATTAGATTCTAATTTAGTGAAAATCGCCTTTAACTTTTTTTGCAAATTATGACCTACAGGGATCCTTCACATAATGATTGTATTGCTTCTGTCAAAGTCACAGTCAATTCTGACACATATTTTGGAAATTGAAATTAGATCCAGCATGAACTAGTGAAAGTCCTGAAAGACGACTGGAGGTTCAGATGGCATCCAATCTGCAAGTTTACCCTCCAGAAAAGAGCAAGATGCTCCATCTCCTCATCCTTACTTTGCTAAGCTTTCTGGGAGAGTTGAAGGGTTAAACTTGGATCTAAGGGTAGGATCTAAATGTATGTGAACACTGGAGAAAAGAGAAGATGGAGTCAGACGGTTGAGCCAGACGGAGCAGACGCCAGGGCCAGCACACACCTTAGAGGACTAGCCTGAAGCTGTTGCCACGTCCCACTACCAAAACAAAACCACGTGCGGCTGTAGTGACCAAGGGCAGCCTCCTGGAACATCACGGCAGCCTGCCTGGGGCTGCGTCACACAGCAGAGGGCGCGGGTAGACCACAGAATGCAGAGGGCAGTGTCACCCCCC
>RJWK010003795.1:0-11924 GCA_004363435.1 Platanista minor | reverse complement strand
AGACACCTTGTTGCAGTCTCCAGTATGGGACTGCTTTCTGTCCTCGAGATCTGAGATCTGTCAGATCTGTCCTTGAGCTCTGTCAGATCTGCTGAGATCTGTCAGTATGTGAACTATTGTTAACTTCCAGCTGTTCAGGCCATGGATCTCCTGGGGGTGAGGCAGTTCCTGGGAACAAGGCAGGGAGCTCCTTAAAGGCGAGAGGTCACTTTTGACATAGGTAGGGCTATTTAAATACATATTTTAAAATTAAGTTCAGCATGCCTAAATTAAAAATCTATCTTTAAAAATAGTGGGTCAAAAATCAAAGGATTTCATGGTACAATGAAACAGTAAACAGTGCTCGATTTACTGCTAATGTTGAAAAAAACCTAGATTTTACAGTACTCTGGTATATATGAAAATATTTTTGATTTTACATTGCATATTTCTGAGTCCATTCTCTTGCGTGTCTGTTGGGGTCATTTTCTTCTATGGTAAATAAGTTAAGTAATAACCTGAAAAACCCAGTTCATTCTCTAATCTTTAAGTATCTTGTTAAACTTTATGAAAACTGCAAATAGACTTTCATTAACTGAAAATACCCTTCATAGCATATAACTTATAGAAGTACTGGCTAGGGATCACATTATGTTCAAAGCCATCCTCTTTACTGTGCCAACATGTCCGAAGCTTTACAGGTAGTAACATATTTGATCTATCAATTCAATTTCTATAAATATATCATTAGAAAAGAGTCAAGCCTGGTGAAAGCAAAGATCTATGTATAAGTTAATTATTTGCGTTACTGAAAACTTGAAGACAGCATATATACCCAAAGAAATTGAATCGTGATTATTTTTATAAGCTGCAAAAAAAAAAAAAAAAAAAAGAACACTATTTCTCCCCTCCTAAAACTTAGAGAATAATGGAAAATAAAGTGCTACCCAGGAACTGAATTAAGGCTTTGACAGAAGCCAGGATTTTTTAGAATCCCATGATAGGCCAGCCAATGTAGTCTGGAAGTCAGGAAAGACTCTTCCAAGGAAAATAATTCTCAAGATGAGACCTGATAGCAAAGTTATCTGAAGATGGGATGGGGAGAAGCAGGGGATGCCTGCAGAGTTGAAGCGTTATGAACAGAGTGAACGGCCCCCAAGAGTTTTGGAAGGTACTTTATTCAGAACGTTTTGAATTGTTATATTAACATCGCTAAAAACCTAATAAGAAGATAACCAGCTAATAATTGGACTTAGATTTCTCTGAAACACCTGGAAACAATTCGACTCCCATTGGTTTGTTTGCTTTTGCAAACAAGTTAAGTGTGGGTTGAGGTGCACCTTCAACACGCCGGCAGCTGACAACTTTGCCCCGCCCATCTCTTAGATCTTGCACAGACACCAGGTTAACTGGAGGTGAGAACCTGGGACTTTTTCTCATGAATTCCCAGCATGTGCACAGCCCTGGACATGCCCACAGCCTCAGGTATGCACATGCCCTTCTGGGCTCCCAGGAATAGCCAGTGTTTTCAAACACTGAGGGCTTCTTATTCCTCAGCTTTTCCTTATCAACTTTTTTTTTTTTTTTTACCCACCAGCTATTATCGCAGCTATTTTCCACATTATCTGGCACCCACAAAACTGATCAATTGTTTACAATTGTTGTCAACCGTCGCCCCTGGGGAGAAGACATTTAACAGTGGGTGTACTCCAGGTCACGTCAAATACAGACAGCCTTGAAAATTTAATTGTCCTAGGAACCACCAGATGGGTCAAATATAACACTTCTTTGGGATTGGGTCTTTGCAAGAGTTTCAACAGCATTCTGTCACTGCCAACGGTGAAGCTGCCAGTTTTTACTGTGATGGAAGGTTACTTTCAAGGCTACTGTGGAGTTGGGACAGTATAGGATGAACTAGGGCATGTGAAAATGCACAAAGTTTGCTGTTCTTAATGAAATTAAGCACCTTTTCATGAATAAACTTTCCCTTGATTGCTGCAACTATTTGGTTGTTTTTCAGAGTTCTGAAAATATTCATTCTAACATTTTTTGACAACTCTCTCATTATATTATGGAGGAGAGAATTTTAGGAAGGCCTTACTCTGCCATTTTCCTTGACATATTTCCATTCCAATTTTTCAAACGTATTTATATTTAAAAATTCTTTGAACAAACGTGTGATAAAAGTTTTAAGTCTTTCTTTGATAAATGACATCTGTAGGCACACTCAAGGCAGTTTCTTTTGATTGCTTTTTTCCTTTGGTATGGTATGGGTCATGATTTCTTGTTTCTTTGTATGTCTGATAATATTTTGCTGAAAATCTGGATATTTCAGATATTAGATTGTAGCCACTCTTGATTTCAGTTTTTTTTCCTTGAGTGTTGTTAATGTTTCCGTTTTCAATTTTGTTGTTGTTTTTCTGCTTCTTGAGGCTTTGTGTTTGCTTTTTAGTAACTTACTTGGACTTAGTCTGAGAATTCTCTCTGCTCGGTGGTATGTTTATTATTTTACTTTTTATCCTGGTTTCTTAGGGCTCACCTCTTTTTCTGCACAGCTTAGTGGTAAGTCAATGATTCCTCAGTGGTTGTGATCAGCCAGCTGGACCCAGTGAGGTTTCTACTTTCTCTGATAGATCTGTGTGCGGTTTGGGGAGCATGTTCAATGTTCTGGAAGATTTCAAGTCTGCCCCAGCTTTTACTTTCCACCAGGCCCTTCCAGCACTTCCTTGAATTGACTGCAGCCTCTCAAAGAGCCAGGGGTGTGGTGCGTCTTTGCCTGCTACCCCCAGGTCTCTCCTTCCAAATATACAACCTCCCAGCTAGTAAAGGATGTGTCTGGAGCATAACTACTTCTATGTCTTCCTGTAGGTGAAGGCTCTTCAGAAATACTTCCTGTCGAGGTTGCTATTATTAATGACAATACAGTAGGCGTGAGTTCATCCTTTCTTCATTAAATCAAATTTCTCCCTTCTGCCAGCAAAGCTGCTAGTTTCCACGGTCAGCATCTCCTGTTAACACTCCTGCATGAACTGAGCTGGAGGGTAGGGGGAAAAAGCTCCAGAGAAAGACACAACAGACTCACATCAAACTTCAGCAGCTTCTCATGAATAAATGTTTCTTTATTGTTGTTGATCTTTGGTCAATTTCTGGAGCCCTGAAAACGTAAAGGAGTTTTTGGCAGTTTAGTTTAGTCTGCTTGTTTGTTTACTGGGAGGAGTGATGCTTTCCTACCTCTTTACTGTGTCCTGGTTCAAAGTGTCTGCCACCCCTCCACCTGCCCTGGTCTGGTTAATTTCTATTCGTCCGTCCTTCCTTTCTGGCTTCTCTGAGTTGCTTCCTTGACACCCTTGTAGCCTAGGAGAGATGTCCATCCTCCTGTTTCCATGGTATCGTATGTGTTGCTTTGCTTAGCCTTCATCAGTGCATGTTAAAAGTTCCTATTGATGTACTTGTCTCTAACACCAACTGTAAACTCCTCGAGGGCAGGAACTGTACCTTATTTTTCTCTTTGCTTCCAGTGTGGGAGACTGTGTTTGGCTCTCAAGCGCTCTAGAAATGGCTGTAGAGCCATTATTAGCGTTGGTATGATGGTAACTTTTTATCTTCATGTGTATATGCAACTAGACTGGAAACCAGTGTGAGTAAAAGCCAGTTTTCATTCTTTTTACTTTTCTTTTGTACACAGAAATTTGTAAGATGCCGTCTATGCAATTGGCATTAAAATACCAACATTTAAAAGGATCACTTCAAGTTTTATGCTACACTTTGTTTCATCCTAAAATGTCATGACGTCTCTCCACTTCTTGCCTTTACACGTTAGTTAACTAACTGGTGAATCTGCGCCTGGATTAATGAATGATGCCTACCTTCCTTCCCAGGTAAACTTTTCATCTCTGAATCTCAAAGATCCCTGGGACCAGGAATCATTTTCTAATGCACCCCTGCTCTTTCGCTGCTCTGCTAGGCTACCTACCCTCCCTGCATACTTCCTCTGACTGGTGTCTCTATCACAGTGTATCACACTTTATCAACGTCCTATATGTGCCTCATGCCGAGGAAGTACCTGTGCCTTCTTGTCTTCAGCACCAGCCATAGTGACTAATACACAGTAAGCATTTAAGCACAGCTTTGAAATAACAAATTACGGTATATTCCACTGAAAGCTTATAAAATATTAAAAATATTAATAAATTTATCCAAACTCAGTCTCTTAAGACAGAGGCTTTCCTTTTAAATTTTATCTCTCCCTTGATTCAATAGCAGCTTGGGTGATTAGAATTGATAGTTTTCTTATTGACCCAGGTTACTTTTTGTTTTGTTTGTTTGTTTTGCGGTCCGCGGGCCTCTCGCTGTTGCGGCCTCTCCCCGTTGCGGAGCACAGGCTCCGGACGCGCAGGCTCAGCGGCCACGGCTCACGGGCCCAGCCGCTCCGCGGCACGTGGGATCTTCCCGGACCGGGGCGCGAACCCGCGTCCCCTGCAGCGGCAGAGGCGGACTCTCAACCCCTGCGGCCACCAGGGAAGCCCCGAGCCAAAGCATTTTAAAAGGTACAGTGTAAGTGCTGGGAATTTGTTTTTAAGTCTCATGAGTTTATTAACAACTATATCCACTATGTGCCCAAATAATCTCATAGAATTATCTTCAAATACGTAGAAAGAGAGAGAGCACGGTTTATATGCAGATTGTACATGATTTTAGCAATTACAGATTTATTATCTTGCCAAAAAATTAGTATTCTTCAACTGTTCTGTGTACATGTGATTGACCTCAATTTATATTATAAATTCCAATTCAAGAGGTGGCATTTCAGATATTAGTCAAATAAACTAACCACCTTCAGAATAAAAGTAGAGCAAGTCAAAATTTATAGTTCGATATTGCCATTAATACAGTATAAATCCATACGAGAAATTATTCTATTGAGGGCTTAATCGGAGGGGGATTATAAGAGGGACACTGTAGTCATGTTTACCTTTTAGCTCTGCTGAGAGCCTGAGCTCAGAGGTTCGGAGCTGCTCTGGTTTGATAACAGCTCTTCGCTTGCAGGTTGCGTGGTCTTGGGCGAGTGACTGAACCTCAGTTTCATCATCAGTAAAAAGAGATTATAGAACTCATAGGAATGCCTGGCATTTAGAAACAGCAGCAGATGTCAGCTATTATCACTATTACAATAATAATAACAATAATAATAATAATTATCTTCATCATCATCATCATCATGAATGTCTTCTTGTGGCCAAGCAGCTACGAAGTGAAAATGTTTCACATCAGGGAAATTTATAGGGATTTGGCCACTTCCTGGTAACCGACGCCTTGAAAAATGATTCTTATACATCAGTCAATTAGATTGCTCCTTCCTAAGGTAAATAAATTCAGGTATGTCAGTCCAATAAAGGCACCGGGTGCAATGCTAAAGAGAAGAAACACACATCTGAAAAGCAATAAACGTTCACAATTCATTGAATTTAAATGTCAGCTAAATTACCTCACTGTGTACCTTGTACAAAAAGACATGCTGCTTAAAAGGTAATTAAAAGTCTTTAAATGTGGAAGCAGTTTCTCCTTCCCTAAGTAATTCAAGCTGCATTAACCTGCATCTCAGCAAGTAGCGTGGAGACAAACAGGGCATGCTCTAATGCTCGTGAAATCTGAGATCCTGCAGTGGTTTGATTTTGAAGTGTGTGTGTGTGTGTGTGTGTGTGTGTGTGTGTGTGTGTGTCTGTTCTTCAGTGTGACACGCTGTTCTCTAGCAGGCATTGTGCTTTGGGTAAACAGATAGCAACAGAGTGTTCTCAGCATCTCAGGTCCACACAGAACCCCCAGTGATGTGAGCTTCCTCCTCAGTGAGCTGCTGGCATCATCCCTGAGCCACGGGACACACTTTTAAAGAACAGGGTTGAGGCTGCTCAGCTTTGTAAGGGGCCCACCATTGGCCTCAGAAATGCCCTTCTTAGTGGAGGTGTTTCTATAGACAAAGGAAACCACGTGAAAGTCAGAAACGTAGTACTTCTCGGGAGCTGTTCAGAAAAGAGCTTGGGTGTAGGGGACTCACGGTGGCTCTTTCAATTTTTTTATTTTTCTAGAAGTTATTGGTTTAAAAATGACCACAAAAAAGGAAGAAGAAATGACTCGTGCACATAATTCTCCTACCTACTTACACTTGGAAAAGCTGCCTGCTTCCCATGCTCTACGTACAGGACTGGTCATCTGTGATGGGCACTCTTTAGGACACAGGCTTCCTTTTCCCCCAAGCTGAGCAATGTATGTCAACACCTTTAGTGGCCGTGGACACTTAGAGACTCTGATAAGAGCTGTGAACACTTTTACCAGCAAAAGGCATGTATATACATCCAAGTGGTCAGCATTCAACTTATATGGTTCATAGGGACGCCCTGTGGTCCAAGCATTTCAAAGACCGTCCTGATGTATGTGTCTGTGTGAGCATGCATCACGTGTAGCACCCTGCGGTGTAGACGTGCCTGGGTTAATTGTAATGAGAGCTGACCCAACTAGGAATCACGTTGACATTCACATGGCAGTCTGTATATTAAAAGTAACTGCTGATTAGAAATAGAAGGTAGGTTAAAGCATAACTTTAGGGAACTAAATAATTAGACTTGACCAGTTGTTCTGCTTGGTGCTGAAATCAGGTAACTCATGGCGAGCACTGTCAGATTAAACATGACAAGCACCTTCTGAGCTTTCACAAAGGATACAGTTTCACACTGCTTCTGAGCAGCAAAGAGGTTCAGAACATGCCACCCCAAAATGTACCACGTAGGCTCCCCCTTTCGACCTAAAAGCAGGGCATAAATTTCCCTTTGTGAAGGGGTCTCCCTTCTATAGCAGAAGAACAGAAAACTCTTAAGCCAGAGCCGGCTTTTATCTCTGGACTCCTCACTGACTTTGGTCTCCATAAACAAACCTTCCTAAATAGCTCTGATTTTCCATTAGCTTTCCCCATAGATTTACCTCCCCACAATTTACCATCCCCAGATGCCCAGACCACTCTTCCTGTCCAGTCACTTCACCACAATGTATTGTCCTTTGTTAAAATGGTGCAGAAGCTGCCAGGCCTAAGGGCTCCTTTGGGGTTTCATTTCTTTTCTGCGAAGCTGCGCGTAAACATATAAAGTCAACCTTTTTGCCTGTCAACTCTGTCTTTTGTCAGTTTAAAGAGCAGAGGCCCAGCCACTGAACCTAAGAAGGCGGAGGAAGTAAAGAGGTTCGGAATGTGCTTGTCATGTTTAATCTTTTTTCTTTTCCACAGTAGCTAGATACAGCCCTCCCCTAAAAATATCAGATGACTATCAACTCTGCATATCTCCCTCCTGCCTACTTTCTCCATTTCCTAATGCTTTCTTCTTGCATCTCCCCTTTAAAAGACTACATTTATAAATAAAGGCAAAACTCTGGCTAAGATTGCTAGTGTGAGAAAATGAGGAAATATTCTTTTAAGTTATAATTGTACTGAAATGACCATATATTTTGAATTAAAAAAGATACCTTGGGCTGGAACTCATGAAAATGAAAAATTAGAAATGATTAAAAGTAGTTTTCCTCCCTCTCTCAAGTTTCTATAAAGGCAAAATAGAATAAGCGCATCATACAGTTTTGGGACAGACAGAAAATGTGAAAGTTTATGAAAATTATGCAGTGTTTTACAGAAGGAAGCCAAATGGGGAAAAATGGGGATAACTTTTAAATTTTTCTAGAAATGAAATAAAGTGTTTGTTTTGGTTTGTTTTGCTTATTTTACTGTGGTAAAATATACATGATACACAATTGACCGTTTAAACCATGTTTAAGTGCACAGTTCTGCAGCCTTGAGCACATTCACACTGTTGTGTAACTGTCCCCACCGTCCAACTCCAGGACTTTCTCATCTTCCCAAACTGAGACTCTGTCCCCATGAAACACGAGCTCCCCACTCCCCTCCTCCAGCCCCTGGTAACCACCATCTAATTCTGTCTCTAGAGGTGTGACTATTTCAGGTACCTCATATGATAAATAAGGTTTTATTATATCATTTTACGAAGACATTCTCCTGGATAAGATTATTTTAGGATTGATGACAGTATTCCCAATTTGCCTGTGGACCGTACTGAACAAAACAGAGATTGGAGCTTTTATGTTAAAAGGAAAATTTTAAATACAGGATATGCCTATCTAATGACTATTTTTTTTTTAAGCTAAGTAATTACAGCAAAATTGGCTCAGTGCTGCTGTGGAGAAAACAAGACTCCCCACTTCCCTCCTCCAAGGTGGAGCATCTTCAAGGCCTGAAGTTTCACAGAAGCTTCTCCTCAGAATTCTTCATCGCTATGATGCTTTACCGGAAATGTTCTATCTCCTTTCTGTACTTGAACCGTCTCTTACAAAGGCAGTTAAATGGAAACGCTGTTTCTCAGCAGCCACACAGGCTGCAGGACTGGCCTTTCCGGGGTGACATCTGGGCGGGAGGAGAGTGATCTGCTTGGAAGGAACATTAAATACATTGCAAATCCGTGAGACCCTCAGAAATCTACAGCTTTGTGGAGAGGCAGTAACAAACAAAACCAGGGTAGCCACGAGATGTGGATGCAATAAATAGATGGAGTGTGATCATATTCCCTTCTCGCTTCATTATTTTCCTGTATTTGAGCAACATGGCAAAATGTCAATTTAAGGTATTGTCACAAATGTGGGGTCATTTAATTTAGGGGATAAGATGTTTTGCTAAGTGTACATTTAGAACTGACGTTACATAGAGGCTCACATCAGCATCTCTTGTACTGATCTACGAGAAATAATACGGTTTTGATACATCATATCGAACATAAAATTTGCGCTCTGCTTTATATAATTCCATATTTTTCAGAGCAAAAGTTCAGGCTTATAATGTAAAATGTATTAATTCTTTTAAAAAGTTCATATAAATAATTAGAAGGCAAGGTTAGGCGGTGAATGAATACATTAGAAAAAAAAACTTTTGCTATGAAATTTACAAACATGACATAAACATTTTTGTAAAAGGCAGAGGGCTGAGATGACTAGGTGTATCTTTTTACCTTTTAGCACAGACAGAATAAATTTATCGATCTATCCATCTATCTATCCATCAGCCAATATTATAACCCCAAATCCATTAATCTAGTCCATTTGTACAAGACAAGCTGTTTTAATCCTCCTCTGGTGCCCTCATGTTTAAAGATTCCTGCTACACTTAAAAAACGTTCAGTAATGATTAATTCAGCCAAGCTTTTGATGGTTTTGCAGATACAATCATACTGGCTAAGGTCAGATGGTTGAAAATTCTATAAATTAGCGTCAATATCACCAGGTGACTTGCCTCTAGATTTATATTAATAATTTGAGTAAAATCATAAATTAAATTTTAAAATCCTAAATTCATTTACCTAGTAGGGGTTATGAAACACTTTACCTGTTGTTTTTATTTCCTCCCCTCACTGGAGTTCCAGTAAACTAATAGCTAAGGATTTAGATGAACAGCTCTGCCTGATTTAGTGCCTTTTATCTGGGAAAGAGCCCATTCTCCCCCAGAACACTACGGGGCTTCTCCAGGCCTCGTCTCTGTTCTCTGCTGTCAAGAACTAGGAAAGGTCTGAGGCTTTGCCCTCCTTTAAGCTAAGTTAGTCTGTGCACTTTAAGGAACGCTGGCCAGAGACTCAAGACTGAAGAGTCAGAGACCAGGGGCCTCAGGACACAGCAAACAGAAGGAGCCTCGTGTTCACATCAGTATCTCTCGTCCTGTCCTCCATCCCACGGGGATGGGGGTTAGGGACACAGTGTCGGTTTGTGTTAAGCTGAGGAACCCAGGAAATTTCCAGTTTATAACAGGGCTGCAAGCAGACCTGCTCAACGTTTGTCCCATCCCTGCCCCACCGGCAGACACTGTCATAATTATCCTGGTCAGAAAATATCTTCCTTCCACATGGAAGAAGTCACTCTCACCCCTATGCCTTCCACGGATGTTTGCTGTACAGATGTCTTTGAAAAGATGATGCAGGACAGAAACTGTCAAAAGACATGCAGGAGCTCCACAGAGAATCTCCACTCCCAACATCCACTCCCCCTCATCATCAGCTGGGATGAAAGATATTTGCCTTTTGCCATGATTTTAAACCAAAGGTGGGTGCGGGTAAGGAAGAAAGAATCAAAAAAATACTTATAAAAAGGTTAATGTTCTGGGCTTCCCTGGTGGCGCAGTGGTTGAGAGTCCGCCTGCCGATGCAGGGGACACGGGTTCGTGCCCCGGTCCGGGAAGATCCCACATGCCGCAGAGCGGCTGGGCCCGTGAGCCATGGCCGCTGAGCCTGCGCGTCTGGAGCCTGTGCTCTGCTACGGAAGAGGCCACAACGGTGAGAGGCCCGTGTACCGCAAAAAAATTAAAAAAAATAAAATGCTTTGGCTCTATTTGTTTTTAAGATTACATTAGCTGATCCATATCCTGGTCATTAAAAGTAGTTTTTTTTTAATGTCCTAAAACATTTCGCTATTATACCGCTAAGCTAAGTTGTCCCAAAATGTTCTTTAAACTACAATAATTGTATGATTAGAGACAGAAAGCTATGTCAGACATAATTTTGAGAGATTTTAACAAGACACAATACTTCTTGCATTTGTCAGACAGTGAGACGTATTTTCACCCTAATTCTTATTTGGGGCAGAAATTCTTTCCCAAATACTCGAGGTATAAGCAAGTTAAGTATAAGTTGGAAATTCTATAGTTTTCTTTAGTTTGTTTCCTTTTTAAATGTAATCTGAAGGCCACACTGCTTATTCTTGGGAATAACAAGTTCCAGGCACGGTCTTCTGCCTTGAACTTCTCCTGTGTCCGTCAGGCTGCAGGCCTGTCCTCCCACTGCCCGACCCGTCCTGCCGTTTCCAGGAGGCTGCATGCAAGCCTGTCTCCGGAGACAGGTTCTCAGAGCCTCCCATCTCCCTGCAGCGCGAGGGCCGCGGGGGGCCTGAGGTGGCCTCGGTGGTTTGCCTTTCCGGTGTCACCAGGGGCTGCCACCTGGGGCTGCAGGGAGAAGGGCTTTACAGCTCAGTGTGCAGCTATTCTGACCCCAGAGACGGTGGCCTTGACCTTGTAGAGTGTCAGCTTCCATGGGAGAGGTCAAGACTCGAGGGCCCTGCCGGAAAAGACAATAAACGGACCCACCTTGTACGGCACAGACCACACAGCCCCTGCACGTCCTTGAGCTCTGGAGGGGGCGGCGAGGAGCCCGCCGTCCGGGTCCTGAATTCGGGCCAGCGAGATGCTCGCCCACCGAGCGGTCTTGCTGCAAAGGGAAGCCCTGGAGGCCGTGGCAAGGGCTCTGGGGCCTGCACTGGAGGTACAGAGGGCTCAGTCCACGCGTTGTGACGCTGGCCTGATTGTCTAGGTTATTTCCCTCCCAGTACCCTTGATTTGGGAGGAAACCTCATAAACATGAAGCATAACATGACTAACGTCTTAATTTCTTTCGGTACCTGGAATACTTGCCATTGATCCATTTATTGAGCCACGAATTCCCTTCCACTCATGCTCGTGGCTACGTTTCACGAATGGGTGGGCATCGGGGGGGCCCGGGCGCAGAGTGCTGCTGCCCTGCCCGTCACCGTCCTCGGCGGCGCTCCACGAGCCCGGGGCTGGCCGCGCTCCCTGTGGTCCGCACACGGCAGGTCAGCCCTCACCCTGCCGGTTCCAGGCTCAGGAAAGCGCCTGCGCGCGGTCCGCAGGGAGCACCCGCCCAACAGTGTTTGCCACTGACTGCTGGATAAAGGGACGAAGGAACATAGCGCAAGGAGCCATTCTAGACAGTTCGAATTTCACAGGACACTGGAGCTGTTTCAGTACAATAGGAGTGTTCCTTACACACACAAAGACTGATTATTGAGATCTTTGAAACTTGAGATCTGAAAATATGCTCTTACCATGCGAGAGCATCAGAAGACAC